>MINK01007001.1:0-10782 GCA_001735545.1 Phormia regina
TTTAAATCAATTCTCATTTCATAGAATAGAACAGTACATAATATATTATATTCGCACCCTGTCGATTTATAACATCTGCGCATAAACATGTCACGTAGCACGTTTCTTGTGCTTAACATAATGAAGAACTTTTATTATATGTTAGCAACCAGCTAAAGCTTTAAAAGGTGGTGAACTTCACTTAAACCCCTGATAGCATAAACTTTTCGAAATTTATAATTATTACTTTGTATTTTCAAAAATAAATCTATAACATTTCCTTAATATTATTTTAAAATATTTGCTGATTAAACAAAAGGAATCTATCTCTATGAATAATAAATCAAAAGTAATCATATAACGTCAATAATTTTGCGATTTTTTTTATTTAGAGCCTTCTAATCTGATTAAGATTAAGTATTGGCAAATAAAGGTTTTAAATAAGTACTTATAATAAATCACTTAATATATTATTGTAGAAAATCAAGTGGCTGATAGGAAAAAAAAATAAGTGCAAATACTTACTAACCGCAATTGACAAAAATAGTATATGATGACGGTACAAAAGCTATTTGTATGGATACGATGAAAGTTCAGTGGGAAATTTAAGGGTTAAATAATACCTTGGACTATTGTACAATAGAGTGGAATATTGTAAGGCCTTAGTATAAATGGAATTATTTCCATTGATTTCATTTATTATAGAAAAGATTTAAATAATTTTCTACTTATTTTTATTTTTGTTTCAAAATTATTTTTATCAGATATTTTTCAACTTGAAAAACAAAAAATAACCAATTCATTCATATTTATTTTATTTCTCAATTATAGACGCACAATCTTATCATCTTATCAAAATCAAAATATATATAAAACTATATAATAATTTGTTTGAAATAAATATAAAGTGGAATAAACTTATTTGCAATCTATGGCAAATAAATGGACAGGGGGCAAATTTTTGAATGAATTAGATTTTGGAAAAAAAAAAAATTATACATATTATCAAGGTAATAAAAATTTCAATTAAAGGTCTATAAAAACTGTTGTTACTGTGTGCAAACCAAAAAAAAAAATTAAAGAAAAAATATACAAAATTTTAATTTCAATAGAATAAAATTAATTGTTTTTAAGATAAGCCCAAGATTTTGCAATATTTCTTTGTTAAATTTACTCCAGAAATTGATAAGAATTTCTAAAAGTGACCATAACCTTGAGGCAAGCGTGTGACATTCTATGGTTTAAATACATTTTTATATTTTGTTTACCCGGTGTGGTCTTATATTGCTATTGATCTTGCTCGTTATATAAAAATAAATGATCTATTAAAATTAATACAAAGAATAATAAATAAAGAGCATTGACGTAGTTTAGAATAACTGATGCAATTTATAAAAAAAAGATTCCGCTTACAATGAAAAACAATGGCTGTGACTATAGAAAGAAAAATATTTCCAAATTTACCTTGATTTATGTCCGTAGTATAACTTGGTTTCATAATACACCTGTGAGATAATATTAAGGATTTCCCAATAATATTTCTTAATAAATATTTGCTTTTTGCAACAACATTTGTATGATGGTTAATTAAAAATAATCATAAATTTTAAAAACCCACCACCACCAATGACTTCATAATCCAAAATATTATTGATTAGTTAAGATAAGGACTTGGTGTTCAATAACTTAAGAAATAAATATAAATAAATGGAAAAAAATAATTTATCAAGACCCTGAAATTATGACAAAGAAAAATTGCATTTTAAAATTCAATATTACATAATGAAAATGAACCCTAGAGAAAAGAGAACCGGTTTAAAACTAGTCAAGTAACAGGTTCTCACGGCTAGTGACCGGTTCCTATTCCGGCACCTTATATGAGAAGAATATGTCACTTTTACATGGGGTTGTCATTCGAGGTGGATAATTAGCCACTTGGATGTTCAGTGTCGATTAGTATAAGAACAATTTTATAAAAATTCAGGTCATTCGAGGTGGATAATTAGCCCCTTGGAACAGGTCGCAGGATAAGTCACAGTATTAGTCGTAGAGAACAGGTTCAGTGTCGATTTTTATAAAAAAGAAAAATTGATATTTTTTACTTTTTAAACATTTATTTGTTAATCCTTTTATTAAATTTATGTTTAATTTAATTTATAATATTTCTTTAATGTCGATAACGGCATCCAGACCAAAGTAAGTTTTTTTTTATAGTCCTCAACGTTAACCACTCAGCCACTGATTGTTTTTCCGCGCGATTTGCTAATTGTGCACTTAACAAACATCCTACAATTTGACTCTCAACTGTTAAATAGTGAGTGTGTTTGTGTCAACTAGTTCTCAATTGGAACTTTGGTGACGAGTTAGGTGTCAATTGGTTTCATTACTGCAATTGGCACAAATTTCTCGCAGGGAAATTACTAATAACTGAACCAGAACTGAACTATAACTAAACTAGAATTGAACTAGAACTGACCGGGAACTGAACTAGAAATGAACTAAAATTGAACTAGAACTAACCTAGAGCTGACCTGGAACTGAACTAGAACTGAGCTAGAGCTGACCTGGAACTGAACTACAGCAGACTGAACTAGAAGTGAACAAGAATTGAACTAGAACTGAACTAGAGCTGACCTGGAACTGAACTAGAAATAAACTAGAAGTGAACCAGAATTGAACTAGAACTGAACTACAGCTGACCTGGAACTGAACTAGAAATGAACAAGAATTGAACTAGAACTGAACTACAGCTGACCTGGAACTGAACTAGAAATGAACAGGAATTGAACTAGAACTGAACTAGAACTGACCTGGAACTGAACTAGAAATAAACAAGAATTGAATTAGAACTGAACTAGAACTGAACTAGAACTGAACTAGAACTGAACTAAAACTGAACTAGAGCTGAACTAAAACTGAACTTGAACTGAATTAGAGCTGAACTAGAACTGAATTAGAGCTGAACTAGAACTGAATTAGAAATTAACTAGAGTTGAACTAGAAGGGTACTAGAACTGATCAAGGACCGAATTAGAGCTGATTCGGAAATGAAATATAACAGACTTAGAAGATAACTTGAACTGAATTGGAACTAAACTGGAAACTTAAATTGAGCTAGAACTGAAATGGAACTGATTTGGAACGAAACTTGTATTGATTTAAGTCTGAACTAGAGTTGTACTAATACTGATCCAGAACTGAACTGTAACTAAAGTAGAACTGAATTAGAACAGAATTAGAAATGAATTAGAGTTGAAGTGGAACTGAATTACAATTGAACTAGTACTGAACTGATCTGGAATTGAACTTAAACAGAATGAGAACTGAACTTAATTCAAATTGAACTAGAACTGTACTGAACTAGAACAGAACTTAAATGGAACTAGAACTGAAGTGGTACTTAACTAAAACTCAACTAGAACTATAATAGAACAGGAACTGAAGTAGAACTGAAACAAAAAACTAAAATAGAACTGGACTGAAGCAAAAAATGAACTATAGAAGAACTAGAAATAAACTTGAACAGAACTAGAAATGAACTGGAATTCAACTAGATCTGAACTAGAAATGAACCAGAATATAACAGAACTGAATAGAACTAGTTTGGTTTAGATTTTTTGATAAAAATTATATATATATTTTTTTCAACCTTTAGTTTCTTCTTAGCAACCATTTAAGAGGTTTTTCCTTATTAATTTAATAATTTAATTAAATTTTTACTACGTCATGATTATATTTTTGATATGATTTGTTTTATTAAATAATTTTAATTAAAGTATTTTAAATATAATATCATTTTTATTTATAGATAAATGAAAAAAAATAGATAATAAAAGAAATCAAAGTCCAATAATATTTTCGGCTACTTTTTAAATTCTTTGTTTTTTATTTTTAAATAAAAATTTTGCTTTTATTAACCTTCAACTTTTTCCAATTTTGTGCAATTTTTATGGATCAAAGTTAAAAATGCCGATTATTATCGTGCACTTTTATAGCTGACGCTTAGAACATAAATAATTTGGTATAAAATTGTATTAAGTTTTTATAATTATTGAGTGTTTTTTTTTTTTTTTAATATTATGGTCATTCAATAAATACAATAAAAAAGTTTTCAGCTCCCCAAGTCTTATCAGTTTAATAATTTGGTAAATTTATATTATCAATCGTGTGGAAAAAAAGGTAATATAAACCAATAATCTAATAGTGGACTTTATTATTAGATAATAATATGATATGCGTATGAAAAATCGTGTTTTATAGTAAAAGTTTTCCCACTTAAAAAAATTTTAAATAGAATATGGAATTTTTATTATTTTTTGGAAGAATTATTATTAAAGGAAATAAATTTCAAATACAATTAAGAAAAATAAATATCTTAATATTTAAGTGTTACAAGTCTAATGTCCAACTAAACATACCTCCTTTATAATTATATTATAAACAGTCCACAAATTGAACTTTGTAACCAAAAAATATTGTAAACAATTTTGTTTACATAACAGTTTTCAATTTTGGCTGCACTTAAATACAAATTTCTAAAAATAATCAACAAATCTTTAACAGACGCTCTTAAAAATCATATTTCACTTATTTTGAATTAATAACTAAAAATCTTCCAGTACTGATTCGTAAATCATTTGTGAAGAGATCCCCACCATACTTGTGGCCAGTGGCATCAGTGTTATCAGTAGGTACTTATGAACTAAAACTAAATCAAAAAAACACTACAACACACCAGCGAATTTTTTTTTTATTAATTTTAGTTTAATTAAAAACATGCATTTAAAAATATTAAATAAAAATAAAAAAAAAACAAATTTAAATACAGTTGAGTACACCGGGAGATCAACGAGAAATTGTTATCATACGATTTTGTGTGTATTTTCTTTATTTTGTTAAAAAAAATAAAATAAAATTCAAACAAATAATAAAATTATAACCGAAAATAAAACGCAACGTTTTGATAAGATTTATTTTATACACAAAGCAGGAATGGGGAATTAAATTTATATTTTGGAATTAAAATTTGGTTGTAACTCTGGTAGTACTAACAGAGTTCTAGTTTAGTATGTCTTTAGTTCAATTCAATTCTAGTTAGTTGAGTTCTATTTCAGTTTGAGTTCTATTTCAGTTTGAGTTCTAGTTCAATTTTCAATTAGTTTTAGTTCTGGTCTACTTCAGCTTCAGTTCAGTTCTAGGTCTATTCTCAGTTCTAGCCCAGAACTTTTTCTATTTTAGTTCAATTCCAGTTAATTTCTAGTTCAGTTGCAATTCCATTAAACTTTAGTTTTAATTCGGTTCTAGAATAATTCAAGTTCCGTTCTACTTCAGGTTTAGTTCAACTTTAGTTTAGTTTAGATTTAATTCAGTTTGAGTTCTTTTTCAGTTATAGTTGAAGTTATATGTTCAGTTTTCGTTAATTTCTACTTCATTTTTAATTTAATTTTTGTTCGTTCTAATCCATTTCTAGTTCAGATTAAGATAAGTTTTAGGTCAGTTATAGTACTCTCCTAGTTCAGTTATAATTTATTTCCAGTTTAGTTCTAGCATAATGCTACTTGAGCTCTAGTTCATTAATTATTAATTTCTAGTTCAGTCCTAAACAACTTATATAGTTCAAAGGCCTATTCAATTTAAATTCAGTTCAAGTCCCAATTCAGTTCTAGTTCTGTTAAAATTCCGGTTAAATACAGACTTCATTTATTTTTTTTAAGTTATATTTCAGATATAGTTAATTTCAAGTTCAGTTCTAGTTTGGCTCCAGTTCCATTTCACTTCACTTCTTATATAGATTAACTAAGTTTTAGTTTAGTTCCAGTTTAATTTTAGTTCAGTTCCAGTTTAATTCTAGTTCAGTTGAAGTTCAATTCTAGATTAGTGCTAGTTCAGATCCAGGTCAATTCCATTTAATTTCTTATTTATTTCTAATTCAGTTCTGGTTTAGCTTAAGTTCAATTCTGGTTCAGTTCCAGTTTAATTCTAGTTCAGTTCCAGTTTAGTTCTAGTTCAGTTAAAGTTCACTTCTAATTCAGTTCTTGTTTAGTTCTAGTTCAATTTTAGATAAGTTCTAGTTCAATTCCTGGTCAATTCCACTTCTTTTCTTATTTATTTCTAATTAAGTTGTAGTTCAATTCTGATTCAGTTCAAGTTTAGTTCTAGTTCAGATCTATTCCATTTCTAGTTCTATTTTAATTTAGTTCCAGTTTAGTTGTAGTTCAGTTCTGGTTTATTTTTAGTTCTAATAAGGTTTCAGTTAAGTTCCACTTAATTTTTAATTCAGTTCTAGTTCAGTTTTATTTAGATTCAAGTTCTAGTTTAGATCGAGTTCAGTTTTAGTTTAGTTCTATTTCATTTCTAGTTCCGTTCAAATTCAGTTATAGTTCCGTTCTGGTGCAGTTCTAGTTTAGGTCTAATTCAGTTTTAGTTTATTTCTAATTAAGTTCTAGTTTATTTCTAGCTGAATTCTAGTTCAGTTCTAGCTAAGATCTAATTCAGTTCTAGTTCAACACAAGTTCCGTAGCAGTTTAGATCTAGTTAAGCTCTATTTCAGTTCTTGTTCGGTTTTAATTTAGCTGTAGTTATTTTAACTCAAGTTCAGTTGTAGTTTAGTTCTAGCTCAGTTCCTATTAATTTTTACTTCAATTCTAATTAAGTTCTAGGTTACTTCTAGTTCAATTCGGGTTTAGTTCTAATTCAGTTCTAGGTCTGCTTGAGTTCAGTTCTAGTTAGGTTCTAGTTCAGTTCTAATTCAGTTCTAGTTCAATTCATATTCAGTTCTAGTTCAGTTATGGTGTAGTTCTAGTGCAGTTCTAGTTCAATTTTTGTTTAGTTCTAGTTCAGTTCTTGTTCAGTTCTAGTTCAGTTCTAGCTCAGTTCTTGCTCAGTTCTAGTTCAGTTATTGTTTATTTCCAGTTTAGTTTTAGTTCAGTTTTAGTTCAGTTCAAATTCAGTTCTAGTTTAGTTCTAATTAAGTTCTAGTTCAGCTCTAGTTCAGTTCTGGTTCGGTTCTAGTTCAGTTCTAGTTCAATTCTAGTTTAGTTTCAGTTCAGTTCTATTTCATTACAATTTTTTTCTATTCTAATTAAGTTCTAGTTCATTTCTGGTTCAGTTGTAGTTCATTTCAGTTCCAGTTTAATTCTTGTTCCTTTCTAGTTTAGTTTTTTTAAAAAAATATCTTAATAATACTAAATAAATTTACCATCCCTGCTACTTGCCCATTTCAAACAGGGAAACAGTAAAATAGAGAGACCAAAATAACACACGCAGTGACAAATATTTTTTTTTTTTTGTACTTACCTCTACAATTTTGTTATACTGTTCGCTCTCGTACTCATTTTTAAAACCAAAAACAAAATTAATTTTGAGGGTTGATTTTTTTGTAGTTGTTGTTATCAGATTCTAGCTGTAAAAACTCTTACGATTTTTGTTGGTAATACATAAACAGTTGTTGTTATTTTGTATTTTATATATGTATATGAAAAAAGAAACAAACATACTTTGATATTGTTATTATTGTTGTTGTCATAATTATCAACAACAAAACGATCCTCGTTGAAGTAGTTTTGTTCTACCACTGACCTGTTTAAAGTATCAGTCTTTTCGTTGGCTTCGAGGCGTATTAAACGTGTTCGATCGATCGTTTTAAGTGGTTTTTTTTCTTATTGAACAAAAACAAATTTTTAATTTTGAAATAGAAATTAAAACGCGGGTCGTTTTCTTTTCAAGTGAATTTTAAGAATATTTTGAAGAAACCAATTCTTCAAATTGTGTGTTTTTTTTTTGTGTGAGAATTTCTTTGCTTTTCTAAATAAAGGTAATAATAAGAAATAGAAAACAATAAAGAAAAAAAGAAAAGACCTTCAATAATTTAAAAAAAGACCTTAAAACTTGAATAAATAACTGAAAGTTTTTTAAAAAAGAAATTAAAACAAAAAATATTTAAAAAGTATTTAAAATATATTTAAAATGTTAATTTTTTATATTTAATTAGAAAAGTGTTTTCAAATAAAAATCTATGCAATTGTTTAATGAATTTATTTAATTTTAATTAATTTTTTTAGTAATTAGTTAACAACAGCATTTAAAAGTAAATCTAATGTTTATATATTTTAATTTAAATTTAAACAATTTGAAAGTAATTATTAGTTTTATATTATTTAATACAAAAGCATAAAATTTGATTAGTAATTTATAACAAGTGAATTAAAAAGTGTGTGAATTAAAAATTGTAATTATACAAAAATGAGAGTTATTGTAGTAATAGACTTTATTTAATAATAAGTGCAACAAGTGGCATTAAAAAAATGCCATGTGTTTTTTTAATAATCTAATTAATGTTGCCAGATGTTGTATATAATTTGACAGCTGACACAATGGTTACTCTTCTAAGTTGTTTATACGAAAGTAATAGATTTATTTTTGTAAATGCATTTGAAAGTTTTAAAGTATATTGATGTGGGAGAATCACGAAAATATATATTTTTTTCAATTTCTAGAATTTGTTTTCTTTATTAATAAAAATAGGAACTTTGCTATTACTTGATTAAAAATATTTGTAAAATATTAAATTATATTATTATGAAAAACAAAAAAGAAATTGCAAGAACTTTGTTCTATAAAATATTAACTTTTAACCCCATGTATAATAAATAAGATTTGAATGATTACTGTGTGAAAAGATCATTCATTACTGTCTTAGTCATACATTTTTTTTTAAATGAGATGATTTCTACAAAATTCCTCTGTAACAATTTTAAAAAGGTTTAAAGTTGTTTTCAGTTTGTAGTTAATAAATATAACTAAATAAAAATCTTTAGGGAAAAATAGTTCTTAATAAATAACATATATTGAGCAGATTAAGGTTTTATAAATTTGAAAAAACAGTTCTTTTCTTGGGTAAGCCGTAGAGTATCGGTTGTTCGACACAAATTATTCTGTTTATTCGAAAATAGAGAGTTTTCAATTAAAATTAATCGGATAACCGAATGGTGGTTAATTGATTGGATAACCTAGTAAGCAGGGTTCTTGATAATATTATTTCAATTTTCTTCAATAAAAATATCACAATTATTAAGACCATTTATTAACATTAAATTTTTGGAGAAATTTATACGATCATTGGTAGTTATTTTTGGTGAAGTCGATTTATAGATTTTTTTTAAGAATAAAAATTTATTATTTTACAATTGACTAAGGAGATAAGGATGAACATCGCATAGAATCTGGATCACTTTTCATTTATTCACTTTCAATAAATAATTTTTTAATAAAAAGAGAACAATGATTAAAAAAGAAAATAAAATAATATCAAGATCATACGATCACTTTTTATTATTTTCTAAAAAGAAGAAAAAATAAATAAATAAATCGAACGATTTTTAAACGCATAACATTTTTTGTCCTCAAACTGTCCTGATGTAAAAACAAAGGATCATCTTACAATATTTTTTGATAAAAAGAGAGCAATGATTTCTAAAAAATAAAAAGTTAAAATAATATCAAGATCACACTATCACTTTTAATTATTTAAAAAAAAAGAAAAAAATAAAAATAAATAAATAAATAAAATCTACCAATTTTTAAAAGCATAACATTTTTTGTCCTCAAACTGTCCAGAAGATTATCTTACAATAATATTTTAATAAAAAGAGAGCAATGATTTGTTAAAAAATAAAAATTTAAAATAATATCAAGATCACTCGATCACTTTTCATTATTTTCTAAGAAAAGAAAAAATAAATAAATGAATAAAATCAATTTTTAAAAGCATAGCATTTTTTGTCCTCACACTGCCCAGATTTAAAAACAAAGGATCACTTTACAATATTTTTTTAATAAAAAAAAGAGAAATGATTTCTAAAAAATTAAAATAATATCAAAAAATTTTTCTTTAAAAAAAGACAGTCAGACAGACGGGCAGATATCGTTAAATACACTCGGAATACGATTTTAAGCCGAATAATATAAAATAAGTTGAACCTTAGACCAATATTTTTGAATGTTATAAACATTATCACAAATATACAAAAAAGGTTTACATTACACGGGTTATAAAAACTAAAATTTTTTCCTCCAAGTCTAACAGTCCTATACAAAAAACTATAATGTATATTTTATAAAGGTTTATTAACCTTTTGTATAGAAGTTTTCATAAGAAAAAGTTGGTAAACCTTTATTAAGCATAAATTATTTTTTGTGAATACGGCTGTAAGTCATTTCAGATCAGTGTTACCAAAATAGCGGTTTTCCTGTTAGATCTGGCAATTTTGTTTGTGTTTAGCAGTTACTTTTTATTAAAAACTATTAAGTAATTTTTCTGGCTGCAATATACTTTTTTTTATCTGAAAGCTTACAGCTATTTTTTTCTTTAAAATAAGAAAAAAAAAATCAAGTAAATTTTTTTATAAAAATTTCAAAATTGTCAAAAAAGTATTGAAACTTTTTCGACAATTTAAAATCTTCTCAATATTAT
The DNA here is from genome assembly GCA_001735545.1 of Phormia regina. Lineage (NCBI taxonomy): Eukaryota > Metazoa > Arthropoda > Insecta > Diptera > Calliphoridae > Phormia > Phormia regina. The sequence goes on from MINK01007001.1 coordinate 10,451, forward strand.
TATATCACACAAAACTCGAACGAATAATATAAAATTAATATTAATTTTTAACTTGTTTATATTTATAACATTAAAAAAAAATCAATAGTTCTTTTAATAAAAAAAAATATTTTAACTGTAAATAAAACCTACGGTTTCTAGTGGCTTTTCATGCACAATTTGATTTCAAAGTTTTGACAACACTGATTTGGATTGTTGTTGTTATGAATTACTCAGCCTACAAATAATTTTTTATTATTATTTTTATTGTTTTTGTTGCATTAACTCTAGTTTCCGCAATAAACTACTATTTGTAAAATTAATGAGTTTGCACCATATTGTTGAAGCCTATC
>MINK01007002.1:0-14265 GCA_001735545.1 Phormia regina
ATCTTTTAGTGGGTAGGGATGAGGCATTCATGAAGGCCTTATTAGAGAAGGCATGTTAGCATGTGCAACTGCATCTGAAAAAAAGGCGTTCCAGGAGGCCTGCTCGGTAGAGGCCTTGCAAATTTTACCGCTGAGAAAACTATTACTATTACTGTTAAAAAAAAGTCTCAAATACCAATATAAATATTATTCTTTATCACAATATTTTGCCGTATACATATCACTTTTGCTTATTAAAAAAATAAGAATAATAAAAATATAATAAAAGTAAAACATATCTTTTTTTTTTTACTTCCAACAACAAATCCAGATATTATTTAACTTTTTTTATTATTATTTTTGTTCTTTTTGTGATAAACTTTAAAAAAAGAATTCTGCTGGTCTAATGACCACATGTTTTATTTGTTTATATAGATTTTTTTGTGTTCATTTTATAATTTAATGGATCATTGCTACTTAAGAATATTAGTAGAATTTATACAAAAATAACCACCGGATGTGTTCAACAAAAGCGCAAGTTAAAAAATACAATTAAAATCTTAATCGCATATTGTGAATAGTACTGTCGCAAGTTGACAATATTACAATAAATTTATTTATTTTATTTAAAAAAAAAATAATAGCTACACTACAATTGCTGATAACAATGCTCCCTAAATTAGCTGAGCCACTTTTCCATACCATAGTGGAGATATAATTTGTTAGTTTTTACATAAACATACACCAATATATATCAATGTCCCTCAGTAACGATTTTTTAAATGTGACGACTTTAAGTTGAAGAAGAATAAATTTAAAAATTGAATTAAGTTGAGTCTGTAAAATAAATGAAGCTTTTAAAGAAGATCTTATTGAAATGTTATTATGTGCCTCAACAAATAAAAAAAAATATATCGAAATTTGTTAAAGTGTTGCAATTAATTGTTAAATTTTTTTTTTGTAATTAAAATATGTTTATAAATGGTGATAAATATTCCACAAATATAATTAAATATTTAAAAACAAATTAAAAAAATTAATTGAATAATTAAATTAATATAAATGTAATTATATTGATAAATGTTAATTAAAAAGGAAAGTTACAAAAAGGTAAATAAAATGATTAACTTTGAAAGTTAAATAAATAAACAAAATCAAAAAAAAAAAAAAAAAAAAAAAAAAATATATATTCTAAACGTCAAAGGTTATTCAAATATAACACATTCTTAATTACTATACTAAAACAATGGGAAATATTCTCTAAAAGCAAAATATTCTCTAAAAACAGATAATTAAAAAAAATAATACAGAAAAACACTAATATATGGAAGTAATAAGCTTTAATCCACTTGTATTAAATTGCGTCTAGTTCTAGAGAATTACAATAATTTCGGCTATGCTGAATCAATATATTCGGCTATGCTGAATCTTTTATACCCTTCACCATCTTATCGACAATTAAAAATTTCGCCTTAAAGTAGGCTTTCATACTTTCGCTTTTATTTGATTGTTTCAAAAAATCAAAACAAAATGATATTGAATAAAAATATTTAAACAAGAGCTTTAAAAAATAAAAAATGCGTTTTGCCCGATATCTCAGTTGATATTGAATCGATTTATTTAAATTTTTCACAACATAAATTAAAAAAAAAAAAATCCCAACCTTTTTTTTGGAAAAACCTGGTTCTTAAAAATATTTCCGCCATTTATTAACCGACTTTACTTAATTTCAATAGCAAAATTCTCAAGAAGATTTCCGATTGTTTGATATGTGTATTGTATATGTCAGTTATCGGTGGGCTTCATAAACGCCATTTTAACCGACAGAAAGACAAATGGACATGATCATATCGTAATCATTTCTTACATAGACCCCGAAAATATTCACTTTATTGCTCTCCTTCGAAAATTGTACAATTATAAACGTAATGATAAACTTATATATACCAGAGTAGGAAGAACGCTAATTTTTTTTGATTCGTTCGGAACATAATTTTTATCACCGAATTTAATCCAAATTTTTAGAACGAATTTTATTTATTTATTTATTATTTTGTTTGCAAATTAAATTTTTAAATTTGTTTGAAAATATTTTTGGAAATAAAACGATATAGTCGGTCAAGCCCTACCATATGTTACCCTACACCATTGTGTACATTATAATTAGGTCAGGAGTCTTTTATTAGACTTCAAACCAAATGTGGATTGATATTCATATTAAGTTTAAAATAAAACATAAGAATATAGAGTATTACGTCGATGCTATCATTTTTAGTTGATTCCTGAAAGATGGCCTTATATGGGAGCTATGGTAAATTACGGTTCGATCTTTGTAAATTTTTATAGTATTATTTATGTTAATATAAAACTTATTTTTGTCGCATATTAACTTGATACTAACATTTTAATGGGATTTATGATTTTCTGAAAAGGGGTTTATACGGGAGCTATGGTCAATTATGAACCGATCTTTCTGAAAATCGGCAAACAGATTTAACCTTATAATGCAAAATTATAGATATGTGCAAATTTTCATTAAAATATCGCTGTATTTAGGTATTTATGATCGTTAAACCCTTTACCGGAAGGACATTTGTATGGGGGCTAGGTGAAATAATGGACCGATCATAACCAATTTCAATAGGCTTTGTACCTGAACTTAAGAAACCAGTGTGCCAAATTTCATTAATTTTTGTTCAAAATTGCGACCTGTAGTTTGATTACAAGGTTTACATGGACGGACATCATTAAATCGAATCAGAAAGTGATTTTAAGCCGATTGGTATAAATTTAGGTGGGTCTAAGCACAAACGCATAAGACCCTCATATGGTAGTATAAATATTCAGGTATGTGATGGAAAACGATTTCGAAAACGAATCTTGAATAATATCTGAATTTGTGAATAATATCTGAAAAAGAACTTTAAATTAAATTCGAAGTCTGAATTTTTACATACCTTGTTTTGTTGCTGTAATGAGAAAAAGCGGAAACAGACCACAAAACAGGGGTTATACTGGATTTTTTTTTTTAGGAAAAAGAAAAGACGTTTTCAAAGCCACTCATTCACGTATATTTCTGGCTTAATGCAACCATGTTTTTTTAAAAATGAAGTGGTTCATTTCTGCTTATGCATATGACTTCCCAAATCAAAAACTTTGTTGGAAATTTTGATTTCTTTAATACACAAAAATTTTCTGCCATAATCCCTCTAGCATCTGCCACGTAGAATTCCTGGCTAGGAAGTTGAAAAAAGTTACCCTGCAAAATTGTTTCATTGTCTACTATACAGAAGAAAAATATTCCGTAAAAAAATCGTTCGAAGAATTTTCATGTCATTTATTTCCTATAAATTTTCGCTTGCGTTTCTATAAGGATTTTTTTCATGCCTAATGAGCATTCAGGCTATACTTCCTTTAAAAATTTCTGATAAAAATTCAGTGCAATTGACTTTTTGTGACATTTTTCTTCCAGAGGTAAGATGAATTTCTCTCAAAATTCTTTCTTTTTCACTTGAGTCCTATAGCTTCTTTTCCATTACCAGATTACCGTTCAGTGATCATGAGTTCTTAGTATAATATTATGACTCAAGAAACTGTATTTTGGGGCACAATGCAGGATTTCATGGAAATTTTGAATTATGTTTTTAGGTGTTTTTTTTTTAACTTCCACTTTCAGAAAAAACAATTTTGTTATTACCATGTAACTTAGCACATGACAAGTGAGCATAATGGCAAATACAAACCAGTAAACAGAATTATTAATTTTTCACCACATCAACAGTTATAAGCCCAAGAGCAGGCACGGATTTTTTTCGTGCGTAGTACATAATTTTATTTATTACAAGAACTTAAATATAATTATATCTATGAATTTTCTTCAAAAATCAACGAAAATATATTGAAATGATAATATTTTAATATTCCATATGATTTTTATATTTATGTAGTCGAATTTTAATAATCTTAACCATTTTCCAAACAATTTTTTTCCTGTGTGTAAAAGTTTTAATTTTAATTAGATGTTTTTTATTAATAAAATAAGATAAGCAGTTTTCTAGATAAGCTATATTATATAGTGTAGCCTCCTCTATTTTGCGATTACCGCTGAAACTAGAGTCATTATGTATCCGATTTTAATGATAAACCTCTTGCCCCTGTATTACCTGAGCAATTGGAAATATTCCCTAGAAACGAAATAAGTAGTTAGAAACAGAAAATAAAAAACAATAAAAATAAATTTTAAAAAAGCAAAAATTATGCTCTATTATAAACTATATTATAATTTTATAATTTGTATTTATTACCAAATTCTTTGAAGTGATTTAAATTGTAAAGATATCGCAAATGAAAACAATATTCTATTTCTTTTTAATATTTCATAGACCTTAGTCATTCTAAATATCTTTAAATAAAGTTTAATATTGGAATATATATTTATTATTTTATCAAAATAACTAAAGTTATCGTATTTATTACGTATTTATTTTTCCACAGAAAATATATAAATTTATTATTTAAAAAAAATAGTAAATAAAATTATGGGAGTGTTGATGATATATTTTATACAAAATATTTGAAATGGAAAATTAATATAGAAATGTTAATATTGTAATCAAAAGTTTACCAGCTAACAACAGATTTCAGTATTAAGACCCGAATAAACCTGCTAGGTGAATTCAAAAAAATGAACTCAATCAGTTGATTACAAAAAATTTGTATTTTAAGAAAAATTGCTAAATTTAATTACATTAATAACAAAATAATTTATTTATAATTATTTTACTATAATTTTTGTTATTGCTAAAATAAAAATTTATTAACAAAAATAATTAAGATATAGTTCTATTATTATTTTTGTTTTCTAACAAGTTCATTTCATTTACGCGCGGTCCACACACGCTTTTTTCATGTTCGAGCAATGAACAAAGCGTGTGCGCACATGCATAAAAATACCTGTGGATCCAACATGTTCATGTTTTGTTCTTGTACGCACACCGTTGTTCGCACAATTGTTCGAGCAACCATGCCTGTCATCAAACGTTGTTTTATGTGCGGAAGAAGTGGCGATGAATGTAAAAATATCGAAGTGATACTGTCGGCAAACAAAAAATTATGTTTTGTTCGACAAATGTTCTGTCCACACAAAACAAAATGGAAAAGGTTGTGTGTATTTATCTGCCGACGTTTTGTTCATGTGCTAACAAGAAAAAGGCTAGTATAGAGTATAAATCTCCGTTTATTTTTTGTATCGCTTTATTGTGAAAAAATCTCAATCTCTCACTTTTTTTCATGAGAAGTTGTTTATTTTTTAATACTTTTATATATAATTAAAAGAAACCTTTTTTATTAAAAATAACTTCTCCACACATTTAACATAAAATTTGACTTTTAAGTTATTGATATTGAATAGCATTTTTCAATCATTTTGGCAAAAAAATTTGCACAACAAAATACTGCCTGAACCAACGGTAAAATCGCCTTTTTGACAACACAGACTATTGTATGTTATTTGTGATCTACACTATCATTTTTTTGTTCGCACATTGAACAAAATATTGTGGATAGTGTAGACACAACTTGTTCATGTTTTGTTCTTGTTCGAACACTATTGTTCGCACAATTGTTTGATCAACTATGTCTGCTATCAAACGTCGTTTTATAAAAAATCAAATTTAGAGAAAAAAATTGCACAACAAAATACTGCCAGAACACTGATTGTCAACACTGATTATGCTATGGTTACCATAGTATGCTCGTAAGATCAGCTGTTTTACAATTTTTTCATTGACATATCGCGCGGTACTGTAAAATTATTTTTGTATTCCTATATTAAAATCTTTCCAAGTTTTTTTTACTTTTCCTCTCCTTCATTCCCATATGTTCTGTTCATGGCATTTTGACATTACTTTAAGTCTACATTAGAGAAATTTGTCAATTATAGGGGAAAACGTATATCATAGTAAACCATGCAAAAAGTACCAACAACAATCAAGATGGCATCTTTTACCAAGTATTATCAAGACAAAGTTATCAGATCTCGAGTGCTGACAATTTTCTTTTAAGGCTGCAATAATGCTGACAAATTCAGTCTACATTAGACAAATCTTTATCACGATAATTTTTTTTACGTTTGTCTTGAAAATTTGTCTAATGTAGACTCAACGTTATGTGCAGTAGTTTTTCACTAACAAAATACATATAATTATTGTTTTCGTAGATGTACGAGTACATTATAATTATCATATGGTACGTTACTTAACGCATCGTAGTTTTGAGGTTATATAAGGCAAATTTGATCATGATAAAGATTTTTCTAATTTGTCTGTATTATTGCAGCGTTAAAAGACAATGATGTTGAGTCTACATTAGACAAATCTTTATCATGATAATTTATTGACGTTTGTCTTGATAAAAATTTATCTAATGAAGACTGAAAGTTATGACATACATTTTATCCTATAATTGACGTTGGTCTTGATACAAATTTCTATAGTATAGACTCGACGTAACATGCATTGTAATGGCAAAAGTTATAGAACTTTAATGTTGATGTGATATCTGATTCTGTTGCATACGGTTTACACAAGTAAAAAATCTTATCACAAAAATCTCATAACATTTCTTATAATACTATCAAATGTGACACTCTCTTCCATCAAAAAAGAAAGTGAAAATGTCATGAATTTAATTTTGTGTTGTCATTGGAAAAAATTACTTAGTGGTGAAAAAGATGTGCAGAAGTTATATGTTTTTGTTCTTCTTTTGAAGCACTAACCTTAAAACTATGTTTATAAATTTAAAAAAAAAAATCCGCTTTAGTCTTATTAAAAGATAAATACTTTAAAATTTGTAAAATTTTATTTTCATTACAAAATTTGTAACCTTTTTTCCCGCTAAGAATTCATTTATATTCATTTATTAAGTTCCAAAAAGTTCCAAAAAAGTTCATAATATGCACTTTGTTTTGATTAATTTTTTGCTGGGCTGTTACATATTATGATATAAAAAAATCTTGTGTCGACCGCATGTATTATAAACATAATTTTGCGTCATAGTTGTTAGTTTTCCACTTTGTTTTGAGTGGGCAAAACATTTGTCGAACAAAACATAATTTTTTGATTGCCGACAGTGTTACATCGATACTTTTACATTCAGCGCTTCTTCTTCCGCATACAAAAATGAAGTTTGATAGCAGACATGGTTGCTCGAACAATTGTGCGAACAACGGTTGTCGAACAAGAACAAAACATGGAAAAGTTGTTTCCAAATGCATTTGCGCACAAACTTTTGTTCATTGTTCGAATATGAAAAAAGCATGTGTAGACCGCGCCTAAATGTATAAATATGTAAATGAATATAAAAAAACAATAAATAAATATTTTATGTATAAAATTTCACTATGACAGCTGTAACAATAAAAAAATAATGATTTGCTATTAAACCGTTGTAGCCTAGTCGAGATTGGTACTAATATTACCATTGGATAAAAATTTGTCTAGTATAGACGCTACGTTGGGAGGCTCTTATTTTTTTTTTTTTGCGATTAATCCTTTAAAAATATCAATATATTTTTTATTCTCTTTGATTAGTTTAATATATTACTTTTATGATTATCTGTTAAAAAAATAATTCTCATAATGAATACTAGGTCAACTGATTCGTAACATTTACGTTAAGTAATACGATCTTTACGATATCATTAAAAGTTGTAAGAATGATAAGGAATAAATCGCATACAATGGAAAGACAATTTCGTAAATTTGTTGGTTTGGCATGAAACCAATACAGGATAGTATGATTGACCCAGTTCTGTTGGTTGTGCATTACTTTCTGCTATTTGCTAATTAACTTTATTAAGAAATAATATTAGTAATTTATTTCAAAAATATATAATAAGTACTTGGAAATATTTTCATTGCTAATTAAATTATAATAATTTGTTTAGTTTTTAAACTATATCAAGTGAATTCCACTACAAAAACAATACAAAGAATTGATTAAAATGCAAACTAATTTTAACTTACATATGACATACGTATGTATGTACAGATGAATGTATAGTATGAATGTTTACAAATGTTTACAATTTTTATCGCATGTTTTTTTTAATGTTATGTAGAATAAATGCTTTTGTTATTTAAGTTTGGGATTTTTATGATCACTACCACGCAATTGTGGATATAATTAGTTCAGTAATATTCGATAAATAATAATAATAATAATAATAATAATAATAATAATAATAATAATAATAATAATAATAATAATAATATAATATGCATATAATATTAGTTCATTTAATTTTATTAAGAACCTTAGGTCTCAAATAAAACAAAATTTATTTCATGAAAAGATCAGTAACAGAGAATTTGTTTTCTTCTTTAATTTATAGTAGATATAATTTTATCCTAATTGGGTTTTTAAAAATTCTATATATTTTAATTAATTTTTCACTCAAATTAACGTATTATTTTAAGAAAATTTTCTTTGAAATAATTTTGCTCTTTTTGGATTTGAGTACATTGAAAACTTCATTACTTTTAATATTCAAATCCAACACCAATAAAATATAGTGATTAAATTAAACATGCCATGATCAACTGTGTGAAAACTTCCCTCTGTGTCAACGCCCCTCAATATATAAATCTATAAACATTCATACTTCATTCAATATTTTATTTTATTTCAGTTGCCTATTTTATTCATTTAGTACCAACTAAATAAAATTCCTCTTTGTATTTCAACATAAACTTTTATAAACCGAGATTAATCATTGTGACTACAGAGTCTATCTATAAAATAGTTGTTGTATGGAGTATTTCAATGCGTCGTCTTAAATAGTTATAGTTCATTCTTTTAAGTTGTTATTTTAACAGCATACTAAGTGGTTGGGGGGGGGGCAGTTTAAAATAAATTTATTTTATCATTTCATTTGTATTTTATTTTATATTCGAATTGCATTTTAAATGACTAAATAAATGAATGATTCCTTAATCTGCAGAATAATGTACGTATACAAAGCAAATGTCATCTGTCATCAAATCTTAAAGCACTTGGCACCATATTATCATTAAATGTTTGTGTATGTGTGTTAGTGATATGTATGAGAGATGTGTTTTGAAATATATGTAGGTACTTTTTTAAGACTAAATTTTACCATAGGGAATATTTCTATCATAATCTAGTCATTTGAAACTGCAAATATGAAACTACGAAGTTATTCGGTTTTATCTGTGAAGTTTACAGAACAAAACGTTGATGATTTGGTGAAAGTAAAAAGCGTTTAGACTATAATATTGTCATAACTTATTGGTAAAGCGGTGAAATAATGTTAATTTGATGGTTACTAGTTGATATTATGGGCAGCTTTATTACAAGCTTAAAAGTCAAATTTTTAAAGAAACCAGCTTAAAAATCCATAACTTTGACGAATGTCAAAAAATGATCGTGATAAAGATTTGTGTAATGTAGACTGAATTTGTTAGTATCATTGCAGCGTTAAAAGAAAATTGTCAGCACCTGACCTTTGACAACTTTGTCTTGATAATGCTTGGTAAAAAACAACATCATGATTGTTGTTGGTACTTTTTACATGGTTTATTATGATATACTTTTTCCCCTATAATCGACAGAGATACAAAATTATCTGCAACTCAAACACAAATTTGACGTTTATCTTGATACAAATTTCTCTAATGTAGACTTGACGTAATCAAAATATCAAGATGTTTGGAAATAGACATTAGTGCATCAAAGTTTCACGATCTAAGAGATATGTTCACCACAAATAAAGTCAAGAATTTTGGTTTGTAAGGAACAAATATGTACTTCTTTTATATATACTATGACTTTCCCCAGATATTGAATCCTGTAAGATATAAAACCAGGGAAATCACTTAGAGAGGTACCCTATTTTGAGAAAAAAGATTATAATCCTTTATTGCTATTGGCTTGCCAGACGGTGCGTGCTGATTCACTAGGACTTTGACCGGATTGCTACCTTTTGCTCCGGCAGGGATTGGTTATAAGGTTGACTTTTCTCTTGCGCTCTCACGAAACTCTTCTGGAGTGTTGCCATCATCCTCATACAATACAATGGAATTATTTAATATATGAGATTGCCGGAGAGTCACAGACAGGACCGTAGATCCATTCGAATATTTTAAAGTTCCACCTGTGCTTCCTAGTAAAGTACATCTTCGGTTTTCGCAACAAGCATTACCGTGTCTTGCCGAGCCAAAACGCTGCCAAGGAAATGCCGCCTCTCTCTGCCACCTCACCACTTGCGATCTTCTCTAGACTCTCATAGTGATCTCGCGTTCATCATTAGAGCCGAGAGTAAGATTTACAAGTTCCTCTGTGGCGCTGGTCCCAGCTAAGGAATCCCGCGAGATACCATGAATTTCATTCGTCTCTAATTAAATTACATATAATTTTCTTTTATAATTTTTTCCTTAATGTCGAAGGTTAATCGAATCCTTATTTGTCTGAAGCATCTTAAGATTTATAGTCGATTTACTCTCAACATATATATTGTGAGTGTAGTGGTATCTACTGGAACTTCCGTGACCAGTTAGGTGTCATTTCATACTAAATTGTTACTTAGAGACAGATCCATTACAGTAATTGTAAAATTGCTCCAGGAAAGCCACAGATTTATTTCCGAAAAGTTTTGATTTTGCGTCACTCTCGTAATCAGCGAGATCGTTTTCAGAGTGGTTCATGCATACAATATCATCAAAGATGTCCATGAACTGCAATATTATCAAGATCAAACGATATATTCCAGGCGGACATACAGACATGAACATTTCTGTGTAACTCGATATTCTTATTCGATTACTTGATATCCTTCAAGTTAAAGCTGCCTGATATTCAAGTTGTTGCAAGTATCTTTCATTTGTGATTGAGCACAAGTGAAGCTATACGTGGAAATTCGCTCTTTTGAAGCTACTATGGAAGAATAAAAGAAAATCAAAGTATTTTTGCAATCGGATCGATTAAGTACTTGAGAGTTCTTCATGCAAAGATTTGTATATAAAAGCAGTCTGTGCTGAAGGATCCTAATATGAAGATTTTTTGATAACACAATGCAACAAAATCGAAAAAGTTTTAAAGGCTTGAAAAATTATTTTACAATTTTATTGTATTGTGGTTCCAGTAGTACAAATATGGTCCAAATTTTTAATTCTATAGAGAGTTTTTATTAATTAAAATTATAGATTTTTTTACACTTTGCTTCACATACTTAAAAATGTTAGTCCTATATTATTAAAATAAACTTTGAAAAATATAAATTTATACATCTTTAATTCGTCTATATATCGCTTTCCAAACGGTCAGTAGTTTCGAAGTTATAATAAAAAATAAGGCAAAAAAAAAAAATTTTTTTTTCGTGTTTCTAGTTTTTAGCCCATAACATTTTTATTTATTAACCGATTTTGACCATTTTTAATACCAGATAAACCTCATATAAAATAAATATTTGTACGAAATTTTCCCGTTTGAGCCCTATGCTGCTTTCAACAGACGGACATAGATAGAACGACGCAGAATGTAACCAGTACCCTGAAAATAAATACATTATGAGCTTTTAAAGGATTTTTTCGACATGTTACAAAATGAATATATAAAATTTGGACCATATTTATACTACTGGAACCACAATTTTGATGAATTGCATATTGGTTTTTCAAGCCTCTTTTTGCTGTTGACCTGCGTAATGCATTTAATATTTAAAAAGTCTAAAAATACTTCTTAGGTATATGTCGGTTTAGAAAGTAAAATTTTTAATAGAATTTAACATATCTAGTTCTCGTTTTAATAATAGTACCAAAATATAACATTTTGTCCCCTATTATCGCCGCCATCAATGGTATAAAACCATTAAACATAAATAAGTCATTCACTCAGTCTATAGCCGACTTTAATACATTAGTAGTTGTTGTTATAAATTTATATTGATAAAGGAACAAAATACCCACATGCACCCACACTAACACAATCAAAAAATAAAATACAAAATACAAAAAAAAAATCTTTCTCTTTATTATTGCATTCTGTCTCATTTTAATATATTTTGACGTTGCTGTTGTTATATTCATTAAAAATCTGGAAGAATTTTTTTTGTTGATTTCCTCTAGTGCAATTTAAATGTTATTTTATGTGTGTGTGTGTGTATGTGTAAAATGTATTTATTTATTTCGCTCTTTGTTTTCCTCTCGCTCGCTCACTCACCCTACTAAAATGTTGCAGTTCGGTTTTAAAAGTGTCATTGTGAATAAATGATAACGATTTTGTTTTTAATTTTTTTTTTGTAAGTATTGAAAGAAATTTGAATTTTTATAGGTATTTAAAAAAAATATATATATATATATTTTTTAATTTTTCTTAAAATGCATATGTTTTAAAACATAAAACGATGTTTGTTAAATATCACAATTAAAATGTGAATTAATAAGGGAACATATCATGTGAACAAAATGTTATCAAATATTAAATTAGTTAAGGTTTGATCGACAAGGAATCTGTATCTCAAGAAATAATATATATATATAATAACATTAAATTTAATAATTTTAGTTTTGATCTAGAGAGAAAGAAAAATCAACAGATATTTAAAATAATTGTTATAATTTAATTCGCTCTGACTTCATACAATTTCTAAATAAAATTACACAAATATAGCGTTAAATACTTGAGAATATACGCGTCGCTTTTTAATCAGAAAAAAAAAACTACAATAAAAACTACATATGTGTATATGTATGTGTGTGCATATAACTTGCACAACTAAATGTTTAAGTACAATTAATTAAATTATTATATAGTTTTATTTAGTTGTTTGTAATCCATTCTACTTATAATCACATCAGAACAAAGTCAAATGGGTTCAATTAAAAAGAAAAATTATAAAATAAAAAAATTAAATTAAAAAAAAAAAAACTAAATAGATAATTTCATTTATAAACCTTGTAATATGAATTCAAACGTAATTTAATTTAATAAGTCAATAAATTATATGATAAAAACTAATAAAAAATAAATAACACTTACTACCATTGCATTTAATTAAATGTTAAATAAAAGAAAGTTAAGTTAACAAAAATTTATTCTACCAACATCTATTTGAAAGTAGTTCTAATTAAGTCAATAATTAGTGAGTAAATATTATAGTTTTCATAGCATTTTATATCTATTTTTCATTAATTTTATGAACAATTTAATTATGAATTTTAATTGTTTAAATGTACGTTTATTGGCCTATATATATAAAGATTTTTAAAGATAAAAATTAAACAATTGATTGATTCATTTAAAGCGGAAATATTTTTTTATATTTTATTTGATTTTATATATTATTTCATAGCATATTTTAAGGCTTTACAATGATAAATTTTGGATAAGATAATTGTAGAGCACAGTGAGTCAGAATCGAAATTTTTTGGAAATAAACCTGTAACTTATGATCGGCTGGTTAGGTTTGGAATAGGGACCGAACAGACACTACAGGGGCGGAACATAAGGGCCTTAAAGTTGGGTACCTTTGACATAAAATTTTTTTAATCATTTGCTAAATTTTTGTTTCTCGTCCGCTTTTAAATAAATATATTGTTGTAGATCCTAATAAGACCTACAAAAATATGTTTCCATGTCCTCTTTATCTATTATAGTTTTCGAGTTAAACTCCATAATTTTGCATGTTCTTGGTCCAGGTTTTTCATAAATATCCTGGTATTTCCGACCGATTTTATTATTATTTTTTTATCTAGTTAGAGAACAAAATTATGTATTTAACAAAAAAAATTTTAAGTCGATATTTTTACCGAGTTTTTAATTTGAAAATTGCAAAAAGACGACTATTTTTATTTTTTTGGGCCGAAAAAGTATCAACACTCTTTTCTCTCTAAAATAAAATTTTCTTTAGCAAAATATAATAATTTGCACATTTCTGAAAGGTAACACATCTTCCCGAACTGGACTCATATTATATGAAAGTTTTGATTATACCCTACACCACCATAGGTGGCTGTGGTATTGTGTGCTTGTGCAAATACTGTAACGCAGAGAAAAAATTTTCCTACACTCACCTTAAAGTTCACTGTTCGACTCAGAATCACTTTTTGAGTCAATTTAACAATGTCCGTCCGTCTGGTTCGCTGGGTGGCTGTCCATGTAAAGCTTGAGCGCAAAGTATAGGTCGCAATTTTAGAGATAATTTGATGAAACTGGCACAAGGACGAAGCCTATTGATTTTGGTCATGATCGGCCCATTATTTCACCTAG
>MINK01007008.1:0-10313 GCA_001735545.1 Phormia regina
TACTTTAAGGTGGGTGTAGGAAAATTTGTTCTCTGCGTTACAATATTTGCACAAACACACACCTTTGGTGGTGTAGGGTATAAAAAGAAACTTGAGGTCCAATTTCACTAAAATTTTACAAAAGAATAATTTACTTTATTACTATCCCAATCGTCACAAGCGCAAAAAGTACTTTTGGAGTGTGGACAAAAAATAGAGTCATTAGTTTAAATTGTTATTATATAGTTTTCTTTGATTTTTTTAAACTAAAATTTTGAAATCTCGATAAGAATAAGTATTAAAAATAAAAATTGAGAATAGATAAGAATTATTAATGATCTCTAATTCAAATAATCAGTAAAAAGATACTAGAAATTAAAGAAATCATGTTAAATATTTATAAAACATTCAATTTTTTAAACATTTTACTTAAATTTGATTTGATTTTAGTTCAATTTATGCAAAAATATTTCCCAACTCTTGTTTTTTAAACAATGATATTAATGGTTTTCTTATTTAATTAATTAATTTTTAATTTGTATAATACTTTTAAGTAAGTACTCATATATTTGTAATTAGTTCCTTTAAAAAAATTTGTCAATAAAGTCAAAATAAATAATATAATAAAATCTATAAACTTATATAATCAATTAGCCAAATATGCAACTAGTTAGAACTAACTACTTTTAATAGATAATCGTTTGCGCTTAATTTCCATATAGCGGACAGAAACTCACTGAATTTTCTACCTTACATATTATCTTTACAACTTATCCAATTGCTGAACAGCTGGTCGCCGCACCGATATTTTTAACTCTGTGACAGAAATAGAAAAGTGAAATATTTTTTTTTTTTTTTTTAAATCGTACATTTTTATCCTCACAGTATTAAAATATATTTCTAATAATAATTTTTTAATTATTAAAATCGATGGATTAAATAGAAATTAATGAGATCAAGATCACTAGCACATGTGATTCTTAAATAATATTATACATAGATTCAGTACTACTTTGAAATAAGGAATGTAAACAAATTGGCCGTTTGCAATTTGTTTGCAAGCTAAGTCTCTAAAATTGTTGTCATTTCAAAAACCATATAAACATATGGTACTTTCAAAAACTATATTGTCATACTCATTAATTCCTTGAGATGAAAATTAAATTTTTTATTGATATACCGGCACTAAAAAATTTATTTGATTGCCAAAAAGTTGTTTAAGCGTAGCCGGCGATCAACATACAAAGAACCGCTTAATAATGTTAAACAAAATACTATTTTTCGATTTGTTCCAGAAATGTTTGCTTTCTATACAGGGTATTTAGTAACACCCTCACTTAAAATCGTAATTATTTCTTATACTACAAATCCGATTTCAGTGATTAAGGAATCAAATGATAGCTATTAATGGTGTATTTATAAAAATGCTCCGATTGCGCAACTTTTTAAATTAACTTATTATTTTCGTGTGTAAAACGTTCTTGGGCTACATTTAGTTACTAATAGTCCTCCTGAGGCCGTGCGAACGGGTTTTGAACACTATGGTATTTGCAAAAATTTTTCGCAACCTTTTTTTCAACAATATTTTCTACTTTGAAAGTACCTAGAACATTAAATTTAAGTATTAATTTCAACTTTACTGAATATTTTCATTTCTTTTTTATACACCAAAATGTTTTATTTTTTAAAAGTATAAAGCCAAGGTTTGAATTTATAAACATTATATACACTAAAGATTTGAATATAATTTTAACATAATGCAATTTTCACGCAAAAAAAAAATCACAGCAATCAAATAAATAGTATATTATAATTATTTACGATTTAAGAGGATTAAAAGTAACCAAATAAGTTCCAAAATCTCTATTAAAGTTAAAAATTGAAAGGATTTTTGAAAAAGGTATTAAAGCCGATTGTAGAATTATTCTTAGAAAATCAACAGTGTGTATTTTCTTGAATTTTGCATAAAATTTAAAATAACTTCAGTTTTACACATTTTGTTACTTGATTATTAAAAAATATATGTATAGGTATGTACATATATTACAGTTAAACAAGTGTCATTTATTGTCAATTATTAATTCAATTTTTGTTCAATTTAATTCCGTTTTGTTTGCAACTTTTTAATAAGAACTAAATTATTTCCGTAGTCATTTATTTGCAAATTGATATAGCTACTTTCTTAATAATTTAATTTTAATTAATTTTTGTTTTATATTTCTATTTTTCACCTTACATACATACATACTCAAGTTTTATGAAACAATCGACTTTATGTAAACACACACACACACACTTACATTTTAGCTCTATAACTGACGTCCTTCGCTTCATTATTTATTATTTTTTTTATATTTTACTTTTCACTAACATTGAAGGCCTTTAACATTTGTTTGTTTCTTTTAAAAGTAAAAAAAATAAATATTTCAATTTGACTATCTTGCTTCTCTAATTTCATTCTATTGATTTAATTCTATTTGTAAATATTTTAAGAAATTACATATTTGTAACTAAATAAATTATATTGAATATTTTTTATTTCTTCTTTAATAATAACACAAACACCACAACAACAACAAGTAGTATTACAACTGTGTAATACTTTTTTTCTGTATGTAAAAATTCTCTCTAAGTCTCTTAACTATTACCCCAGTTATACATATGTGTGCATGTGTGATTATATATGCTCTATTTGCTAATATAATTTACCCTCTTTTTGTATGGGGTATATTGAGAACATGTGACACCCTTTTGAGCATGTGTATCTTCAACCGAATTCAATGAATTTGAAAAGGATTTTTTATAACATTTTTTATACATTGAGTTTGATTTTACAATAGTGAAAAATATGTACAAAAATCAGCTGTTAAAAGGGAGACATCTTATAAGAATTCTCGCTTGTTACCAATTTACAATCCTGTGTCTATACATGAAAATGTGTGTCTGAATTACAGAAAATTTATTATCTTTATGTATTTATGTCTAATTAACCACGTAAGAAGCGAAAACAACAATATAATGGCGCATTTTATCAAATAATGGAGTAATACTGAAAAATTAAGTTTACACTAGGAACATTTCTATCCTGAAAAAATTGTCTTTTGTTGATAACATTTTGTCTAGTATAGCATCGTTGTATCCGTTAATATTGTCTCAAGTTATAACTTGAGTTGCCAATTACCAACAGTGGAAAACATTTTGGCGGCTCATCTTAATATAATTTGTAAAAAAATTAAAAGATGGAGCCACCGCAATCACAACAAACGTTGAGATAGTAAGGTAAACACAATGGCGTAATAATAACAGGTAACTTCAAGTCTACATTAGACAGACGAATTTTTTCAGACAATCTTCAAATTTTTATCACGATAAAAATTTGTCTAATGTAAACTGAATTTGTTAGTATTACTGCAGCGTTAAAACTAAATTGACAGAGCTGAGCCCCAAAAAATGTTACATTGTGTAATATATCCTACGTGTTCCGCTATGAAAGAAACAAATGTTAATATTTGTTATTTCGATGTTTAACACTTGCTTTAACAACCGTATTTAAACATCGAAAAAAATTAACATTAGCATTGAACTGAACGATCTCCATTTAACAATTACATTGAGTCCACATTACAGAAATCTATATCAACACAAACGTGAAATTTTTGGTTGAGTTGCAGATAACTTTTTATCTCTGTCAATTACATGTAAAAAGTACCAAAAACAATCAAGATGGCGTCATTTACCGAGCATTATCAAGACAAAGTTGTCAGAGCTCGAGCGCTGACAGTTTTCTTTTAACGCTGCAATATTACTGATATATTCAGTCTACATTAGACAAATCTTTATCACGACAATTTTTTGACGTTTGTGTTGATACAAATTTGTCTAATGTAGACTCAACGTTACATGATGTTAATGTTCATAGTATAATAACAAAGTACTCGCACATCTACAAAAACAACAATTCCTTGCATTTTGTTAGTGTCAAACTACCGAGCACAATGTTGTTGTCTTTGTAGATGTGCGAGTACTTTATAATTATGCTCCTTCCTTCCTTTGAAATAACGGTCACACCAACAAAACGGGAGTGTTAAAAGCTTTGGAGAATCCGTTGTAAAAATAAAATTAATTTTAATTTTCAGTGGTGTTGTTTTTGTTACCAAAACTTCAGAAACAGCACTTAAAACCACAGTATACATAAAGTAGTACTTACACTACAGAGACAGAAAATGTATACTATTGCCTTTCATTTACACTAAATTCTCTAACGGAGTATTTGTTTTAATCAGTCATTCTTGATTTTTTATTTTTTTACCTTTTAAATCGTTTAAACTACAATAAAAATCAATTTTAAAATATTAGAAACGTCAAAATTATTTGATTGTATTTTATAGTTTGTTTTAAAAAAAGTTTAAAAGATTTAAAATTAGCATTTTAAATGTTTTTGTTGTGTATAATGTGATTTTTGTTTGTTTTGTTTTGGTTTTATGCTTCGTTTGGAAATTCCAACTCACATAGCGTATCACTTTAACATACGTAAATTTTGTATTCATACAATATTTCTATCTCTTTTTCCCGTCATATTCTAACCAACTGATTTTAGCAAAATTTGAAGCCTCGATATGACGACTCCGCTCTACTTTGTACTTATAACTGCAGCTGACCAAATGTATTACGTTCTAAAATATTAGCTGATTGTGTTAGTAGACACTTTTTATCCCTACGCGCTAACATACCGTCTACACATAGACATAATATAACACTAACAGAGAATGTCAAATTTGAAAGTAACCATTTTGTAAAACAAGGAGTAAACATATTCCAAAAAATCTTATTTTTTCCATACGTTCATTTTTTGACATCAAATCTTATAAGATAGTTGTGTAGAGAAATCTTATCACAACAGTCTCATAATATGTCTTATAATACTAATAATAAATATATTAGGTACAGACTCAAAAAATGTTTATAACTATTCGTCTTCACGTAACATAAGATATTTAACATTAACACTAACATAATGTTAATGATAATAACTTTAACATCAATTTGATGTTAAAGTTAATTTTTTCGAAGTTTAAACAAGGTTTTTAAAGCAAATGTTAAAAGAACCATGTATAAACATCGAAAAAATTAATACTAACATTAAATTGAACGATCTACATTTATCATTAACATGATGTTAAAACCCAAATTACAATAGTGTGTAGACAACAGCAGTTTGTGCTGTCCCATTCAGCCGATAATTTAGAATACACTCTTTGTTATGGTATTGGTTACATTTGGTCAATTGCAGTTTGCAGTGGTGTTTTATTTGGCCATTTCTAAATTTACTGCGCTGCTTTCATATTGAGAGCGAGATAAAGAGTGTGAGCAAAGGACTGAGAGACTCAAATACAAGATTAAGCAAGATAGTGGTAATTAAATGTAATTATAGAGGCAGCAACATGTTATTCTGACAGTGAACAGGTGATAAGTTTTACTTATACTGATTGTATTAAATTGGATTTATTTTTTGTATGAAAATAAATCCTTAAAAACTTATTTCTCCGTGATGAGAAATAATAAGTTGATGTTGTACGGGTTTTGGGAAGCCAAAGGAATTAGTTTTTTTATATTATGTGTTTTTATTTGAAGCAAGAGATGCTTACCCTTTTCAGTTATGATTGCAAGTGATCTTTCATTTCATTGGTTTCACAATGTTAACTAGTTTAACATAATTGTTATACATAAAGTTAACAATTCAAATAATTAATACACAAAAATAAAATTCATATTAAATGTGTATTATTAAAAATAATGAACGATTCAAGTTTACAAAAAAATTAAATTATATGAATAATAATAACAATTATAATAATAATAATAATAATAATAATAATAATAATAATAATAATAATAATAATTATAATTATTATTATTATTATTATTATTATTATTATTATTATTATTATTGGAAAAGTTCAGGTAATTTTTCTAAACTGTTTGTAAAAAAATCATGAAATAGTTATTAATTTTTTTGTTACGCAGGTGATTTGCTAAAAGCAGAAATTAATTCAACTGTAAGCGAAAGCGAAGGAGTTATAATTGAACAGGTTGAGCCAGGTGGTTCCACACATATTTGGTATTTCTTAGATTGTGAAATCCCATTGCAATTGCGGAAATATTTGAGAAGCCCTTTCTTTAAGAATTGAAATAATCGAAAAGCTGACCACTTAAAATTAAAAAAGTCGACTTTTTGTTTAAATTATAAAACCCCATTACATCTTATAAGATTAACTGTCAAAAGAAAGGGAAAGCTTG
Organism: Phormia regina; assembly: GCA_001735545.1. Classification (NCBI taxonomy): domain Eukaryota; kingdom Metazoa; phylum Arthropoda; class Insecta; order Diptera; family Calliphoridae; genus Phormia; species Phormia regina. The sequence goes on from MINK01007008.1 coordinate 6,277, forward strand.
TTTGTGCAGGCACATTTGACTATTCCACGCGGAATAGTCAAATTGTTTTGTATTCATATGCAAAAAATTTTCGAGTTATTTATATTTTTGCTCTCCTTCATTGTCTTATTTTTTTCTCATAAGATGCGCGAGCATTTTTTAATTGCGCTATGCTGTTATTCATTATATTCATAGTGTAGTTATCTCTTGCTGGCTTTTACCTAGTATGAGATACGTATTTAGCAAAAATATCAAGTTTTCACTGTCGAAGCTGCATACTTTTAAATGTACAGAACATTTTGCTGTACTTTTAAAAGTATGCAGCTTCAATTTACAACCACAAACTTGTTTTACTAGAGAAATTTGTATCAAGACAAACGTCAAAAAATGATCGTGATAAAGATTTGTCTAATGTAGACTCAATTGCAGCCATAGCATACTTATAAAGTACTCCTTCATCTACAAAAATTACTTGTATTTTGTTAGTGTAAAACTCCTGCACACAATGTCAAAATGATATGAACAGAAAATGAGAGAATAAAGAAGAGAAAAAGTAAAATACTCACGGAAAAAAATTACATGGTAATACAAAAACAATTTGTAAAACAGCTGGTCTTGCGTAAAAAAATTGTCAGCGCTCGAGCCGTATTCACAAAAAATAATGTATGCTTGATAGAGTTTTACTATTTTGTTTTCTTATGGAAATTTACATACAAAAGTTAGAAAACCTTTATCAAACATACATTATTTTTTTGTGAATACGGCCGTGTGTCTTGTTACTAGTCATATTCACGTAACATAAAATATTTAATATTAACACTAACATCATGTTACTGTTAAATGTAGATCGTTTAATTTGATGTTAATGTTAATTTTTTCGATGTTTAAACATGGTTGTTAAAGCAAATGTTAAAATAACCATCGAAGAATTAATATTAACATCGAATTGAACGATCTACATTTATCATGATGTAAGTGTTAATCAGAGTATAATTAAAAAGTATACTCCTAAAATCAGCTGTTTTACAATTTTTTCATCGACATACCTTGCGGTGCTGTCAAATTGTTTTTGTATTCCCATGTAAATTTTTTCGTGAGTATTTTACTTTTCCTCTTCTTTATTTGCTCATTTTCTGTTTATATCATTTTGACATTGTGTGCAGTAGTTTTACACTAACAAAATAGAAGGAATTGTTGTTTTTGTAGATGTGCAGGCAGTCGACATTACTTAAAACGCAACAGTTTGCAAATCTACTAAATGCAAAGCAGGGTTAGAAAAAATGGATATTCAAAGTAAAAAGAAATGTTTTTTTATTTTCCTTAGCCTGTTTATTGCAAAGCAATTTTATTTATGAAAATATCGATCCTGTGCACACCCTTTGTTTTGGATTTCTAAATAGGTGGATTATGGTGATAAAAATGTTTGTCAATTATGTGATGAGGGTATTGCTGTTATGTTTAATGATACCACTAAACTTTTTATATTGCCAAATCAAATGTGAGCAATATATTTCTTTAAAATTTCTTTTATACAGATTTTTTATATAATTTTTTTTTCTTTTTTTGTTTTCTAGCAATGCCCATTTCATTGACAAAGATGGCAAAGAATACTATGTGACCACTTCCGATTATTCCAAAGCTTTGGATAAAAAAGTGAAATTGCTTTCCTATATCGAACGTTATATGACTGAACATGTAGTTAAGTCTGGTGTCAATAATGTCAATTTTGAATCTGATCAAATTTCTCGTATGCCACATATACATTCCTGGTACTTTTTACATGGTTTATTACATTGAGTCTACATTAGAAAAATTTATATGAAGACAAACGTCAAATTTTTGATTAAATTGCAGATAATTTTTTATCTCTGTCAATTATAGGGGAAAACGTATATCACAATAAACCATGTAAAAAGTACCAACAACAATCATTATGGCGTCTTTTACCAAGCATTATCAAGACAAGGTTATCAGAGCTCAAGCGCTGACAATTTTCTTTTAACGCTGCAATAATACTGATATATTCAGTCTACTGTCAGTCTACATTAGACAAATCTTTATCACGACAATTTTTTGACGTTTTTCTTGATAAAATTTTTTCTAATGCAGGCTCAATGTTATGATATATGAGATAACACTAACAGAGAGTACCAAATTTGAGAGTAACCATTTTGTTTATATCATTTTGTTTATATTATATTACATCTTAAACAAGGGGTAAACGTATTCTAATAAATCTTACACGATTTCATTGTTTTCACTCAGTCACAGAGTAAACACGTACTTTTAATTGAAGAAATTCGATTTTTTTAGCACAATTTTAATTAAATTATTGTTTTAAATGAAATTTTATCACAATAGTCTCATAATATTTCTTATAATACTAATATTTTAGTCTACAAGTGGGATAATTCTCTCAGAGTGCGAATTTAACAGTATCCGTTACATATTATGATATAAATATCTGTTGTGGAGACGCTATGTCATAATTGACGGAGATAGAAAATAATCTGCAACTCAAACAAAAAAATTTACGTTTGCCTTGTACAAATTTCTCTAATGTAGACATAAAATATAGCAGACAAAGGCAAGACAATAACAGACAAGATGGCAAATTCAATGTACTTTACCAGCCGTATTCTACCAGCTTTACGTTTCATCTTATGTAGACTCATGACATACGTTTTCTCCTATAATTGAGTTTGACGTATTTTTTGACACAAGTTTCATTATATATATAATATATTCTCGACGCAACCAATTAACTTTTAACATAAAATATATTTTGCAAATTATCCGATGTTTGTTTTAAGACAGTCATCGGCAAAATTTTAATTATTTCTGCTCTATACTTGCAATTTTCTAAGTGTCTACTTTGTGACTTTTCACATAAAATGTTGGATTCGACTTTGTTACTAATTGCAACAACAGCTTTTCTTTCAAATTCGTTTAAAAAGTACCCTATTGTTTAGTTTTTTTAGAATAACAAAATAAACAACATCTGTGTTAGATGATCGCGGAAATCTGTTTTGTTCTTAGTGCACAAATACAGAATAATAATTGTTTAAAAAATCAGGAATTATGCATAGCAAACATATTTCCAAATAATTTAATTAAAATGAGTTCAACAAGTGGTTACAAAAAAAGCAAAACAAATAGGGTAAGTTGAAAGAATTTTTTATATACTTTATTAGCTGTATAGTTGCCAGATTTTGTGTTTTTATTTTGTTTTGTCGTTTTTTTTGTGACGATTGTGTTGTTTTTTTATATGTTCAATTTGTTTTGAATTGAGATTTCTGATTCGTTTCAGATTTTTTTAACTTTGGAACAAATCAGTTATCCAAACACTTGGAATTATTTTATCCTTTTCCTCCTTAATAAATGTGTTTTGTATTATATATGTTATATATCATTAAAAAATATTTATAAGCGCTTTTAAATGTCATCAAGATTGTCATAAGATAACTTGTAAACCGAGGAAGAGAGCACAAAAATTTTATAACACTACGATCACAACCAAAAGTACTATAGAATCACTGACAAAATTGTTCAAAAATCAACTGTGATGATATTGATTGAAGCCTTCAATTTTTATCAATTGTCTTGTAGATTAAATCATTATCATCGGAAATATTGAGTTTAACATAATTCAGATACTGATTACAGAATACTTCTGATTTACAAATTGAAGGCTTTTAAAACATTAATATATTTCTTAGGTTATCTTTTTTAATTGTACAATTTTAACATGCCATTTAAAAGCACTTACAAATACATTTTTCTTGTGATGTAAGTATATATAAAACCATCATATAAAATCCTTGAGAATTGAATTGACATTTTGTGTAAAAATTTCGGAACTTATAAATGTTTTTAGTACTGATTTGAAAGAAGTTTTATTTAGAGCAGCCGGTGTTCGACATATCTACAAGAGAAAGTCCTTAACGCAAAATGCTTCATTGATTAGTTCCATTTTGTAACTTATAAATATATTTGTGGTTGCAATTAAATAAGAAAGTCTATGAAAATCGTGTATATATATATATGTATATATATAT
>MINK01007014.1:0-10615 GCA_001735545.1 Phormia regina
TAAGTAAATGCTATAAACTATTTTTTTTTTTTTTTTTTGCAAAATCGGAAATGGTGTTTATTTACAAATAAACAAAATTTCATTATGGAAATAAAAAATACCACAAATTTTAAAACATTTACGGATCTAACAAATACTCTAATGCATGAGTATAAAATATACTTATGCTCATATGCGATTGTAGGCTTCATATTGAAGAGTGTGTTTCAATTTAAATACAAATAAACCACAACAATATTATTATGATTTTGACAATATTTTGAGTTGATTTTGTTGGTTTATAATAAGACAAGTTGTTGTTGTTGTTGTTTTTGTTAGTTGGAGATATAGTTTTTATTATTACAAGTTGGTCTTTTAAATTGAGTTTTGAGTCAAGTGCTAAAAGACAAAATCAAAGAAACTTAACTCAGTTAACGATAAACATTTAAACGAAACGGTTAGACGTTGCGCATGCTCACAAAGCGGCCGTTGAAAAACAAATTTTTTTTGTATTGAAAATAATTTATTTGAGTTAATATTTGCTCTTTATACAACAATGGTATTAAAACGAAAGTTATAATTGAAAATAAAAGCAAAGAAAAAGGAAAATAAATGAATAAAAAAAATAAATAAAAAGCAATAATATAAAATACGTGAAAAAATCTAAAATGCAGTGATTGTATTAAAACCAAATAAATAATAATAATAATATTGCAAAAAAGAAGCAAAGAAATAAATAAATAAAAGTGAAAATTTTCAAAAAGAAATTAAATGAATTTATTTAGAAAATTTATTTAAATAAAAAATAGATTTAAAAAATTTAATTAAATTCATTAGAATTAATCATTGAGAACAAAAAATTAATTAACTATAAATATGGTAGTTGTTCCCGCTTTGGGTGCTGCTGCCGCTTCGGTGGGCGGCTTAATTTTCAAAGCCAGCTCAGCTTCAACAGCTGCTGCTACAGCTGGCATAGCAGCTATAGGAGCCTCAAAATTAGGTCTTGCCATAGCAGGGGCCATTAAAGTGGCCACCACTGTTATAGGTGTAGGCAAATTGACTATAATACCTTTTCTAATAGCTGCCATAGCTTATTATAATTATGATTTATTTGATCCTGAAAATCGTCCATTTAATGTCCAAGAAGTAGAACGAGCTTATGATTTTATTATAATTGGTGGCGGTTCAGCGGGTACAGTATTAGCTTCACGTCTCTCCGAAATACCACATTGGAAGGTATTGCTTTTAGAAGCGGGTGGTCATGAAACAGAAATATCTGATGTACCTTTACTGTCATTGTATTTGCATAAAAGTAAAATGGATTGGAAATATAGGTGAGTAAAAAGGAACTTAAAAGTCTGATAAATTAAGGAATCTCTTAACACGTAGGGATTTTAATTTTTATTATTAAATAAATTGTTATCAAACTTATGGATATTTTTAAATTTTTTTTTTTTTGCCCGTTTTATTGTTTAAAGTCAGCCGCTGTGAAAGGGCAAACAATTTTAAATTTTGCAATATTAATTCCACTCCCAATGCAGGTTTTATTATTTATTGTAATTTTTTTGTTTTTTTTTGCTAATAGCTTAGTCATACTTAAAAATTGAGCTTTTAAAGTGATTGTATAGTTGGAGTTGTTAACACATATCAAACATTTAAATAGTAGTTTTCTGGCATATTTTTTGTTAAATTTTATTCAAATAATTTTTATAAAAATTTTGAAAATAATATAATTTTTTTATCTTAAAAAATGTTTCATACTTTGATATGTGTTTTGCGGTATTTCGTGCTATGGTAGTTTAAATTAGCGAATTTTTAGCTAATTTTTAGTTAAAATTCTGTTCCAAAACTATAGTTTTAATAGTAAAAATAATAATATAAAAAATATGCTAGTGTTTCAAACTAAAGCAAATAAGGCATGAAATTTCCTATTTAATTAATTTTGAACTTTGAAAAATTGTTTCATATTTTTTAAATCGTATTTTTTACCATATTCTTTAAATCTATTTTTTTTATCATATTTTTTAAATAAATTTTTTTAAATCATATTTTTTATCATATTTTTTAAATAATTTTTTTCATATTTTGTGTCATATTTTTTTAAATTATAATTTGTGTCATATTTTTTTTTTAATCATATTATTTAGAACATATTTTGTGTCATATTTTTTTAAATCATATTTTGCGTCATATTTTTTAAAGCAAATTTTTTTAAATCATATTTTATGTCATATTTTTTAAAACATATTTTGTGTCATATTTTTTTAAATCATATTTTTTGTATCATATTGTAGTATCTTTTAACACTTAATTAAATAAACTATTATTTTTTTTTTTGCTGCAACTATTAGTATTAGTTTCAGCTAATTTTTATAATTTTAGCATCGACTTGTTATATTATGTTGCTGCATATTCTGGCTATAATAGCATGTTCTTGTATATTTTTTAACTTAGCAGCAAATTTTGTCATATATTCTTAGAAAACATTTATTTCATTTTAGAATCAATTTAGAAATCTGAGTTAAATATTACTGAAAATATGAGTTATTTTCAATAAAAATCTAAGCTCAGAATTTGAGCTACTTTTTTTAGAAATATTTTTTGAGAATTTATTTCTCATACTCTAAGCTATTTGCTATAGAAAAATCTGCTTACGATTTTAGCAATTTACTACAAAAACAATAGCTTGTTAGGTTGGGATAGCTCAGAATTTTAGTTGCTTTTAATATGAATATTCTCTTAGAAATATTAGCACATATTCTGAACTATTTTCTGTAGACAAATTAGCTTAGCAAAAATTTGTTCAGAATTTAAGTTACTTTCAATATGAATATTTTTTTCAGAATCTTAGCTACTTTCTTTGAAAATTTAAACTTTAGAATCGATGATTTTTCTTAAGAATATCAGCTCAAATTATGACTTATTTTTTAAAGAAATAATGGCTTGCGATCGGAGAATTTTATTATAAAAATATTAGCTAATAATGAGAGTTTGATTTTTAGACAAACGTAATCAGAATCTGTGTTTTTTCCTATAAAAAATTAGCTCTATATCTGAGCTGAATTTCATAGCAAATTAAAATCAGAATCTGAACAATTTTATGTATTAAAAGTTGGTTTAAAATCTGGGTCACTTTCTTTAATAATCTCAGCTCAGTAATTGAGTTAATTTTATTATAAAAAAAGTTTGCTAAAAATATGAGCTACTTTTTGTAAAAAAATTTTGTGCAGAATTTGAGCTTAGTATTTCAGCTACTTATTTGGGAATATAAGATCATATTTTCCTCACAGAAAATAGCTAAGGATCTGAACTATTTTCTGTGGGCCAAATAGCTGAGGATTTTAGCTATTTTCTATAATATTGTTAGGAGTATGAGCTATTAAAAAAAAAAAAAAAAAAAAAAATAAAAAATAAAGCAGGATATGAGTTCATAATTTGAGCTATTTATTTGGGAATATAGCTAATATTCTAAGCTATTTTTGGTAAAACTATTAGTATATATTTTGAACTATTTCCTATAGAAATATTAGCTGAGGATCTGAGCTATTTTCTGTATTATTGTAAATTTTAAAAAGTCTTAAAAGCAAATCTTTTTATAAGAAAAATTTCTAAAACTATGAGGTATTTAACACGGAATCTGAGCTAATAATAGCTCATGTTCTGAGCTATTTTCTGTGAACAAAATAACTGAGGATCAGAACTATTTTCTGTAGCATTATAAGCAGTATGAGCTATTAAAAAAAAACACAATATAAGTTCAGTATTTGTGCTATTTATTTGGGATTATAGTTAATATTATGAGCTATTTTCTGTAAAAATATTAGCTCATATTTTGAACTATTTCCTATAAATAAAATATTGTTAAAAATTTGAGTTATTTTCTATTTTATTAGAATACCTGTGCTATTTTCTATAGTATTCTTTGGAGTATGAGCTATTAAAAAAAATATAGCAGACTTTTTCTAACAGCTAATATTCTGAACTAATTTGTATAAAAATATTAGCTTATATTTTGAAATATTTCCTATAGAAATATTAACTGAGAATCATGACTATATTCTTTAGTATTGTTAAAAGTATGTGCTATTTTTTTAAACAGCACGGAATTTTAGCTAATGGTTTGTTAATATTAGCTCATATTCTGAGCTATTTTCTATAGAAATGTTAGTTGAGGAGATGTGCTATTTTCTGTAGTCAAATTAGCTGAAGATTTCAGTTATTTTATTTTTAAAATAACTAAGAGATATTTACTTAAAATAATAATAATAAAGAATATTTGCTCATATTCTGAGCTATATTCTGCAGACAATAAAGTTGTGGAGCTGAGCTATTTTATGTAAAGAAAATAGCAGAGGATCTTGGCTATTTTACGTATAAAAAGTGGCTTAGGATCTTAACTATTTTATTTTTAAGAGAATGAGCTATTTACTTAAAAAATATTATTTGGAATCTTAACTAAATATTTGAGCTATTTATTTTGAGAATATTAGCTCATATTGTGAGCTATATTTTGTAGAAAGTTAAGCTGAGGACCAATTATTGGTAGACAAAATAGCTGAGAATTTGAGCTATTTTCTATAGCACTAATGGCTATAAATGTGTTCCTACATAATCTGAGCTAATTTCTAAAGGAAAATAAAATGGAAATTTCAACTACATTCTGTAGAAAATTAATTCAAAAACTATTCAAATTCAAAAGCTATATTCATTAGAGAAATTTGCTAAGAGTATAAGCTTTTCTATTGAATAAAATTTGCTAAGAATTTTTAGCTATTTATAAAGAAACACTGTCTCATAATTGATTATAGTTTCTCTATAAATATGATCTAAAATTTGCTAAATATATGAGCTATTTTCTTAAACAAGTTACTGAAAAATATGAGTTGTTTTCTTAAATAAATTATAGAAAATATGAATTATTTTATATTATAATCTTAGCTTAAAACTTGAGTGGCAGATTATAACATATTCTCTATGAGAATTTAAGCTCACAAAAATTAGCTAAGAATTTAATTTATTTTTTTTTTAAGAAAAAATTCCTTAACCTTTAAATAATTTTCTATATGAAACTGAGATTAAAATTAAAGCAATTTTCTATAGAAAATTTATCCCAGAATCTGAACTATTTTTTAGTTTTAAGCCAATTGCTTTCTGCTTACTATTTATGCTTAGCAGCAAAACTAAAAGTTTCCTCTTGAATTTAAATTTACAAATTCAGTAGTACAAACTCGTGTCTAAAATTCAAAATTTACTGCTCGACTAAATATTTCTTTTAACCAAAAACTTTTTTACCAACAACAACTTTGAAGACGTCAAACTTTATAATAAACATTACTTGACCAAACCCAATAATAATGTTAAATATTACACAATATTTACTTTATCAGGGTACTAAATATTCACTAAAAAATCAATAAAAACCTATGATGATTTCTTGGTAACATAAATTAGTTTTATGATTAACACCAACTTGATTTGTGTGAATTTCTATAAACAATTTTATTTGCCTACAATCATTAAAAAAACTTTGCGGCAAAATGGTAAATTTACCGCATTTGCTAGTATTTAAACTATTTAAACAGTTTGGACTTTATTATGTTTGTCTTTAATTTGTCTTTGTTTTTTAAAGGCATTTGCTTTTAACGTTTATTGTTTTGTTAAAGTTTGCAAAATTTGTTATATTTTTTTAGATAAAATAGAAAATAAATTAATTTGCATAATTATTACGTTAAATTGTTAATAAAACAAAAATTCAAGCAAAACAAAATTGACATCAATACATATTTATCTATGGTGTTATCACTAACCTATGACAATGTGTAGTAGATAGTAAATATTGTGCAAAAAAAGAAAGAAAAGAAAAAAAAAAAACGAAAGACTTGAGACACAAACTTTACTTTCACACATATTTAAAAATGTTTCTATGAATTATTATAAATCAAATAAAATTATTACATGATCTTTTTATTTTTCTTATTAAAAGAAGATATTTTTAATTAAATTATTTTGTTTACATAATATTAATAAATATATTTTTATTTTTTTACTGTTAAATATATGAATATTATGTATCAATTCCACGTGTTAATTTATACAATTATATGGAGTTTATTTAAGGTGTTTTTTATGCACAAAAAAAATCTCATTTGATTAAACTGAAATATAAAAGATAAAATATGAAAAAAAACTGCGAAAAACCGTTACAAAGACCTATAATTAATCACTAAAATATAATGATAAAAAAGTGACAAGTGATTTTTAAAGCGATGTTTATCATATCAAACAACAATTAAAGTGAATTAAATATATTAGTGGAAATAGTAGCTTAAAATTAAAAAAGTAAAGTAGCTAATTATTTTGAAAATATTATTTCTGAGTCTAAAATATCTAAAGAAATAATAGCTTCAAATAAAAAGGATATTAGTTCAGAATATTTACCCATAATCTAACTTATTTTCTATAGAAACACTAGCTCATAATTTGATTTAATTTCACTAAATATTTGATTTAAAATTTGCTAAATATTTGATTTAAAATTTGCTAAATATATGAGCAATTCTTAAACAAAATATGAGCTATTTTTTGTAACAATATTAGCTCAGAATTTGAGCTATTTTTGATAGGAATACTTTCTCAAAATCTTGTTTATTTTCTATGAAAATTTGAACCCATAATCGATGCTACTATCTTAGTAATATTGATCTATTATTCTATGCTATTTTCTGTAGAAAAATGGCTTAAGTCCTGAGCAATTTACTATAAAAATAATAGCTTTTAATGTGATATTTTTTTTATTGCTAAAAGTGCTCATTTTAAGAGTTTTTTCTAAAACAAATTTTCAAAAAACCTGAGTTATTTTTAAACGAATCTGAGCTCAGAATTTGAGCTACTTATAGGAAATTTTTTTTAGAACTTTAAGCTATTTTCTACTTAAATTTTAACCCAAAATCGATGATATTTTCTAAAGAATATTAGCTCATATTCTAAATTATTTTCTGTAGAAAAGAATAGCTTAGCTAAAGATCAAAGTTTTTTCAATTACTTTTACAAGAAAATTATTTCACAATTTAAGCTACTTTTTATAGAAATACTTCTTCAGAACCTTCATTATTTTTTACTTAAATTTAAGCACAGAATCAATGATATTTTCTGAGAAAAATTAGCTCATATTCTGAACTATTTTCTGTAGCAGAATTTTTTTTTTATAAATAGCTAAGAAAAAGAGCTTTTATTTTCTTATTCAAAATTTTAGTTTGTTTTTTTCATTAACAAATTTTGTAAAAAACCTAAATTATTTTTATAGGAATCTTAGTACAGAATTTGAGCTATTTCTATGAAAATCTTAGAAATATGATGCTTTTATTCCATGCTATTTTCTTTAGAAAAATTGTCTTTGATTCTAAGCAATTTATTTGAAAAATAATAAAATGTGATCTAATCTTTATAGCTGCACTTGCACGGAATCTGAGTTTTTTCTATAACAAATTAATAGAAAATCTGAGTTATTTTTAAAAGACTTTTAGCTCACAATTTAAGCTACTTATAGTAGCTATTTTCTACTTACGTTTTAATACAGAAACTATGAGTTTTTTTCTATAACAAATTTACCTCAGTTATTATAAGAATCTTAGCACAGAATTTGAGCTACTTTTTAAAGGAAAATTTTGTTCAGAATCTTAGCTATTTTATATAAGAATTAAGACTCAGTATCTGTGATATCTTTTTATGAATATTAGCTCATGTTCTGAACAATTTTCTGTAGAATAATTTGTTTAAGATACAAGCTGTTTTCTATAACAATAATAATTAAAAATTAGAGCTTTTCTTGAAAGCCAAACATAATCAGATTCTGTGTTATTTCCATAAAAAATTACTACTAAATCTAAGATAATTAACAAACAAGAAAAGCAATTTTATATAGGAAAACGGTGTCAAAATCTAGGCTACTTTCTATAAGAATCTTATCCTAAAATATGAGCTAATTTGTTTTAGAAAAATTTACTAAACTTATGAGCTATTTTCTTAAAAAATAGCATAGAATTTGAGCTCTTTATTTGGGAATATTAGCTCATATTCTGAGCTATTTTTTTGTGTAGAAAAAATAGCTGAGTATCTTTGCTATTTTCTGTAGACATATTACATAAGGATCTGAGCTATTTTTTATCATAATTGCTAAATATTTAAGCTTTTCTTGCACAGAATATGAGCTAATTTCCATAGGAAAATTAAGTCGAAATATCAGATATATTCTGTATAGAAAAATGTCTTAGAAACTAAGCTATTTCCAATGGAAAAATTGGCTAAGAAATATTAGCTATTTTTTTAGAAAACTTAACTAAAAATATGAGTCGTTTTTGGAGAAAAAAAGTCTTTAGATTGTAAAAAATTTTCTATAGAAAACTAGAATCAGAATTTAAGGTATTTTCTAAAGAAAAATTAGCTAAGGGTTTGATATATGTTTTGTTGAAATTTTAGTTGAGGAGGAAATAGCTTATTTCCTGTAGAAATATTAGTTGTGAATTTTAGCAATTTTTTTGTAGTAATAATTGCTATTTTCTTTAATAAAATTCGCTAAAATTCTTAGCTATTTTCTTCAAGGAAATTTGCTAAAAATATAAGTTATTTTTTGTTACAAAAAATCCTTAGAAGCAAAGAAATTTTGTATAGAAAACTAAGAATAAGATTTAAGATATTTTCTATAAGAAATTTGTCCCAGAATCTGATCTATTTTCTATTTGCAAATTGTCCAAGTAAAAGCTATTTTTATATTTGCTCAGAAACTGAGAAATTTTCTATAAAAAAATCTATTTCCTTAAGAATAAACTATTTTCAGTTATTTTCTATAGAAAAATTGCAAAAAATATCAGCTAAAATATGAGTTTCTTTCTAATTGAAAAATTGTTCGAAATGTGAGCTATTTTCTGTTTAAAAAATTAAAATTTAAAAAAAATTAAAATTTAAGCAATTTTATGTGGAAAACTTAGATCAGAATATGATATATTTTTGGTAGAACGATTGAATCAAAATCTTTAACTATTTTCTATAGAAAAATCGTCCCAGAAAATAACTCAATATTTTCTATGAAGAAATTGGTAATATTAAGAACGATTTTCATCAAGAAAACAAAATAAAAACATATCAGTTATTCTTTATAAAAAAATTTGCCAAAAAGTAGCAGCTATATCGCAGAGGAATATTGTTTGTACGAAAAATTGCTTAGTATCTAAACTATTTTTAATAGGAAATTTCAGAATCAGAATCTAAGATATTTTCTATGAAAAAATTTATTCAGAATTTGAAATATTGTAAAAAATTGGTCTAAAAATTAGGCTATTTTCATTAGGAAAATTGGCTAAGAATATCAGCTATATCCTGTAAAAAACAGCTAAAAATATTAGAAAAATTGGCTAAAAATATGAGGTATTTTGTTTGAAAAATTCTGTGTGAAATTGATTCAAAATTTTAGCAAAATAGCAGCTATTTTTAGAGAAATATTCGCTAAATATATGAGCTCTTGTTTATACGAAAAATTGCCAGGTATTTAAGTTTATTTTAATAGGAAACTTGGATGGAATTTAAAATATTTTCTGTGGAAAAAATTACTCAAAATTTGAGTCAGCAACTAGAAATATTAGAAATTTTCATTAAGAAAATTTACTAAGAATATCAACTACTTTCTATTGGAAAGTCAGTTTAAAATATATTTCTATAGGAAAAATTTTCTAAAAATATGAGCTATTTTTTGTGAAAAATATGAGCTGTTGTTTATATGAATAAATGCTCAGTATCTAAGCTATTTGCAATAGGAAACTTAGATAAGAATTTAAGATATTTTCTGTGAAAAGTTTGGTTCAGATTTTGAGTCAGAAACTGAGATATTTTCTGTAAAAAAAATATTAGGCTATATTCCATAAAGTATTTTTCATTAAGAATATCAGTTATTTTCTGTAAAAAATAGCTTAAAATGTTAACTATTTTTTATAGGAAATTGGCTAAAAATATGAACTATTTTCTAATAAAAAAAATTGACAAAAATATGTGCTATTTTACATAGGAAATTGTTTAAAAATATGAGCTATTTTTTATGAAAAATATGAGCTATTATTTGTATAAAAAATTGCTCATTATCTAAGTTATTTTCAATAGGAAACATATATCAGAATCAAAGATATTTCTATGGAAAAAATTACTCAGAATTTGAGTTAGAAACTGAAATATGTTCTAAAAGAACTTCAAAACTGGCTAATAATATGAGCAATTTTATTTAGAAAATTTCCAAAGTATAGCAGTTATTTCCTATAGAAAAGTCGACAAAAATAGCAGCTATATTTTATAGGCAAAATTACTAAAAACTTGATTTATTTTTTTATAAGAAAATATATAAAATATAAGTCAATTCTTTAACATTTTTTAAATTTTCATTAAGAAAATTTGCTAGGAATATCTGTAAGTTTCTATAGGAGAATTGGCAAAAAATATGAGCTATTTATATGAAAAATTGCTTGGAATCTAAACTATTTTCTATGCAAAACTTCAGAATTTGAGCTATTTTCTTAGATCAGAATCTATAATATTTCAGTGGAAAAATTTTCTTAGAATTTTAATTAGAAACTAAAATATTTTCTGTAAGAACATG
>MINK01007025.1:0-29056 GCA_001735545.1 Phormia regina
ATTGTGTTCTATTTGATCGTACAGGTCATTATATTATAACAGGAGCTGATGATCTTATAAAAATATGGTCCGCAATGGATGGCCGATTATTGCATGCAAGAAGACTTTTAAATATTTAAACAAAAAAAGAGCTACATAAACAACTTTACCAAGGAATTTGTTTCTAAAGATCCAGCATTTTAGAACTCTACCGAGCTGAACCAAGAAAATTGTAAAATAACAGTGAAACATGTTGGTGGCAGTTTTATGGTTTGATTTGTCAGTTAATCAATTTTACTCGTTTTAATTAAAATTTAATTTGATTAAAATAGTTACAAAAGAATTGGAATCATGTAGAAAGAAAAATAAAATAAATAATACCTTTTAAAGAATATATATTGAAGCAGAGGTTAAGAAAAGTATAGAAATTCTGTAAATCCTAAATTTTTTTATTCTGATACATTATTAAACATCAAGTTCTCGAATCGGTTTCAGGAGGTATTTAAATATATTCAACTTTATGAAATCCTACAGAAATAGCTGAGATACAACATTTAATAATTAAAAAAAAAAAATGAAAATTTATTATAAAAACCAACCAATAATTTTATTATTGAATATTAGTAAAAAAAAAATAAGTACATATATAATTTTAAATATTTTCCTCTTTTATGAATCTGCGTCGTCTGAAAATATTCTTTCTATTTGTAATTGTTTCTTTATAGCACCAACCTGTGTAACAACTTTGGGTGATACCGGTGATATAGTATATTTTTGAACAGCAGGAATCTAAAAATTCAAATTATAAAATAAACTTATAAAATTTATAACAGAAAGCATCTTACATCCCATCTCCGTTGTAAATTCTCCAATTCTTTAGAGTTTTGTTTAAACTTTACTGCTTCCATGCGTGTCATTTTAGGCATTTCTCTCATTAGAGGTATGGATAGACTATGTTCACCCTGTATAACAATATCCCTACGACCCGAACTAGTTGGAGTAGTTTGAGTACCGCGTGTTTGATAAGCTAAATCTCCATAGTTTTTCAAATATCGTGAAAGTCTTTTATCTGTATCACGACGAAGCCTTTCAATATTTTTATCGTCATTGTTTGATGTATTTAGAAATTCATCTTTATCATAGAAACTAAAATTCTTATCATCACTGATGGGAGACGACTTTAAGTTTGTGGCTTTATTTGTGGGAAATAATGAAAATGGTTTATTATCTGGATGGAAAACGGAATTTTGTTCTATGTTTATGGAATAGGGAGGATGTTGTATATAGTCCAGATTATTTAAAGATGTGTATTCTGGTGATAATGAAGATATATTGGAACTCTTGTTATCGTTTTTATTAGTTTCTCTAGTATCATTCGTAACATGGAAAGACATTTCTTGAGCAGAATCATCATGTTTGCTAGATTCCTAAAAGTATGTAGAAAAGAGCAAATAAAAATTAAAGGTAAGTTTTGCCACATATATTTTTTAAATGTTAATTGTTTTAAATAAGCTACCTTATCATTAATATGTAAGCTTTCGACATCTTTGCCACAAGCTACTTCTTCTAAACAAAACGAACATAAAGTTTTTCTACAACTCATGCATAGATTTCTTCTATTTTGACAAGCTTTACAAACATCACTTTTACTTGAACATGTTTTACACCACGAATACAAACGTTCACATCTTATACACACCAGAAAGAAACTACGTTCTTTTTCCAAATCCTGCTTCTCTGAAACCCTTTCGGTTCCGCCATCATTACATTCAGACGTCTTTGTATTTTGTTCGCCGGATAATGGTTTTATACGAAACGATAATTTATTTTGGCATCTTAGGCAAAAATTTTCCAATTCTTTTAAAGGTTCATCACACATTGGACAGATTTTCTCACTTAAATGAAAACACTCACGTTCAATTTTTGCCATTTCCGTTTCATCTAATTCCAAATCGATTTCTGTGGGCAAAGAACTTGATTTGTTCCTATAGCTGTAGTCATGTTTCTCAGAATTACTAAAATATTTATAAACTTTATTATCAGATCTATTGGAAATATTTTCTTTATTAGTTTCTTGGCTTTGTAAGGGTTTTTTATTTGTGAGAGCATGAAGGTCGGCATTTAGTAACAGCTTAGAATCATTCTCTAACTTAGCTAAAAGTTGTTCCCTATTTAAACGATTTTGTTCGGCATCGAAACGAACCTAAGAAAAGTTAAAGAAATGTGAAAAAAAAAAACATTCCTCAGTGTAATCTAATCAAATAAATTTACTGCAATTTATTTATCGGGCAATTAGTTTATATTTAATGTTACCTTTACTGCTTTAATTCTCTCCTTTTCTAATTGCTCCTCTAATTTCATAGTTTTAAGCTGTTCCTGTAAACGTCTTTTAAAAGATTTAGACTTTAATTACTGCTACACAATTGTGAATAAATTAATTAAATTTACCTAGTTAAAACCTCTTCCTGTTGATGTTCTTTATCTCTTAACAATTTAATGGTGCGACGTTTTTCTTCTATTTGTTGCATAAGTTCACGTTGATATTCCTTTTTGCGAGCCGATTCCAACTAAATATAAAATTAAAATTTAGAATAATAAGTGTAAATAACATTTTCTTATAATTACCTCCGCTTGCCTACGATTAATTTCCATGGCATCTTCGGCACTCGTATTTACCAAATTGTTTAGGTTTGTATGACGTAAATCCTGTAAAAGTCTATAGCGAGCTGAATCAGGACGTACAGCATTAGCGGAATGTTTTGAAGGCACATAATTTGGATTATTAACATTGATTATCTCCAGATCAGTCTTGGTAGCACCTTGTAATGAACTATTGGCACCATTCGATGTTAAAGAAGAGTTATTGGAACGGGCACTATTCACATGGGAAGTTTCCATATTAAAATTTTTCTTTTTTCTTTGTACAGCGTTATTCAACATCTGTAAGAGTTTTATGTTTATTTCTAAATAATGAAAAATACAATACAAATTTCTTGGGAAAAATATACCTGATGTTTAATTAAATTTTCTTGATTTTCACGTTGTCGTTTCTGCAATTCGTTTTGGCGTTTCTGATATTCATTACTAAAACCAGGAAAATATGAATAAAATGTATCCGAAACCCATTGCTCCATATCATCCTGTTAAAAAGTCCAAAAGCAATAAGAAATTATTGTTACAATTAAAGCCAACAAGAAAAAAGAAAAACAACTTAACAACAATCACAAAACTTTGATACATATTTTGATGTCAATTACAACATTTTCGTCTTCCTACTTAAAAAATACTAACATTACTACATAATTATTTGCAAAATTTGACTTGTTTTTGTTGTCCAAACTTTTTATACTCATAATATTTTCAGTTATAAAAATATTATTTTGCCAGTCTCTCAAAATCCATATTACTACTACATTTCCCATTAAATAACAGACAAAACTAGGCCAAGGGAGAAGAACATTTTTCTTCAGACCTATTTCTTTGTTTTATGTCTAAAACAAAAAGGTGGTAAAAGGTGGCAGAGTCATCATTACATGTTGTTTTACAGGCCCCCTTAGCACGTGCATGAGTTTAAATATTTTTCTCAATGTTTAGGAAGTAAAAGAAAAACAAAACAAAATTTTAAGATAACAACCCCATAGAGTTTTTTATTATATATACATGTATTTTTTTTAACTTAAAGTAAATAAAAAGAGTGGGCTAATATTCAGCCCACTCTTATATTAAGAATTGTTAAATTATTAATGAAACCGAAACTAATAAACATTTAGTTTTGATAACTAAATAAAAATGTTAAGATAATAAATAATTATTTCTTTTTATATGGAGCTTTCAAGAAGGATTTTAAAATAATATTCTATTTAAAAATCAAACTTATGACAGTAGTTCACCTTTTTCTTAATGAATACAGTTTTCTACGTGATCACCAATTTTTAAACATTAAAATAATTATTTGTCAACTTTCTAATACAATTACAAAATATAAATAACAATATTTAAAATTTCGTCTTTTGCTATAAATTTTTTAAAATTTCCATACGGCTAGAAAAAACAAACGCGTCCAATTACCACTTAAGTCAACGAATAACTAAATTAAACATTTGTTTTTTTTTTTTTTTTTTGCAATAATCATCCAATTATTATTTTATTGATATTTAAGTTTGGTTAAAAAAAAATAATAAAATAAAAAAGGAAAGGTGTTACAGCCTATAAATTTTATATTATATAAAATTCTAATATACTTTCATGGGTAATGAGTATTTGATTTTAATTTGAGGGAGCAGTGCGCTTAAACAACGACAAAATAATTTTGCACAAAACATGCATATTTATATAAATTATCATACATACATATGTATATAGAGTGGTTGAAATCCACCCATAAAAATTAGAATATATTAATAACTACATATTATAGTATAAATAGTAGCATACAGATTGTAAGTATGTTAATGGTTCTGCGTTATATAAAAGTTTATTTTAATTTACATACACATAGGCACATAAATAATTGATATAATTTAGTTTTTGCGGAATAAATATTCATGTTTTTACAGTTAGTATAAAAAAATTAATATTTTTTTATTGAAAACATTCATAAAAAAAGCAAATAAATTTCAATTTTTATGAAATTTAAATGAAATACAAAAATATCTTTTAAAAAAAAATTTTTTGTTAGTAATTTTGGTTTAATTTAAAACATTTATGAAAAATATTTTCTTTAAAATACAAAGAAATTGAAAATTTTTCCAAAGTTTTTTACAAAACGTACTTTTTTACATTAAAAAGTACTTTGATCTCACAGGGAACAGAAAAACTAATTGTTAAGTTTTTAGCAAATTTAAATAATGAAAAAAGTCCATTTTGATCAGCGATTACTGAATTGTTCCTTATTTGTGTTTATATAAATGAAAGGTATAAATCAAGTTGATTTTTAAACAGTTTTGTTAGTGACTCTATAGTACTTTTATTTTTTAATTTTGTTAGCTCTTGTTCGGTTTACGAGTTATAGGCCTTCAAAGCTCAATATATTTTCCTAAATATCTTTATTAATATTTATCGGATCTTAATTATATTGTGTCATTTAAAAGCACTTATAAATACCTTTTCAATGATATATAACACTACCATATAAATTAATTACTTGGGAACAAAATTGACATTTTTTATAAAAATGGCGGAATTTAAAAAAAAATTGATATTCGAAAAAAAGCTTATTTAGCGAAGCCGATGTTCGGCATGCCCAGAGGAGAAAGTCCTTTAGCCCGGCTACACAGAAAACACTTTATTAAGGCGGAAAAAAGTTAATAATTTCAAATGCGATGAAGATCTTGATGAGTGCCTTTATTTTCAAATTAACATCTTCACTATTTACCATGATATAACTAAAGTTATATTATACTATTTACTAATAAATATAAATTATAATAAAAAAAATAAGTTTAACTTTCTATTAGTACTTAGCATTTTTAAAAATAACGTCAACTTAAAAACTTACAGGATTTTTCTTTTTGCGTCCATTACTTTTGGTTGCTTCAATTTCTTCAGTCTCTTTATAATTGCATTGTTTATTAATCCAGTCTTTTGTTTTTTTACTTAATAAAATATCTTCTCCATTCGGCTGAAGATTATTTCCATTATTATTTTGGGTCATGGAAGTGCGGGGTGTCGTATTTATTCCTGCTGTAGAGGAATTCAGTTCTTGAGCTTGTTCATATAAATGTTGACGTTCTTCGGTTAAACGCCGTTTTTCTAAAGCCAAAAACGATTCAATATCCATATCATTTCCACATTGTTTTTTTCGGCTTTTAATTTAAAATTTGCTATTGTTTACTAAATAAAAATATACCAAAACAATAAAATATAACAAAGTAAACAAATGAATTTTTGTGATGTAAAAATAATGAGTATATGATTATAGAGTAAGAGTATTCAGTATATGGGTTTGCTTTACAACACTGCAAGAAATCTAGTGTTTGTTTGTAACTACAAAAAGTACGAGGTGTTAAAATAACATAATTATTATTAATTATTATTATTTTTTTCTATATAATATTGTATATTTAGATTTATAAAATATTTTTGAATGATTTTGCAAATTGTTTAAGGTATTACGTTAAAGGAATTCTTATAATTCACCGCATGCAAAATTAGTTTTACAACACTATACTGTGTCTAGACTAATAACATACAACCCTGTGCGGCGCATGTAAACTAAATCGGCTGAAGGAAATAGAAAACAAATAAAAGATGGAGCCACCATTCACTACTTCTAACAAAAAATTTCTTCACTACTTCTTAAAAAAATGAAAAATGGTATTCGAGGTACATGTTCCACTACTTTATAAATATCTCCAAATAGATGAGAATATAGCGAACTTTGAATTTTGGTAATTTGTATTTTTTTTTTTTTTTATTTATAATATATGAAAATTTTCCTATATACAATTACTGAAAATTTGTCTTGTATAGACTTTACTTTTTTTATTTATCACTCCTTGAAAAAAAAAATAATAATAATAAAATAAAAATACAAGATTTTGGTGTGAATTGGCGACTTTTGTATCTTTGGTAATTAATTATATTTTTTTGTGTGAAATTGACATTTTTGGAATTTAGCGTTTTTTATTTCAAATTGCTTCTAAGTTTCTAATGAAATTTATGGTTTATTAATTAAATAAGTTTGAAATCGTAAATTTTCTTGAGATCTTTGTTTGGGCAAAGTAGAGTTTGTGGTCTTTAATTAGACACCAGCAGAATGGAATAAATATTTTTTATGCCCTCCACACTTCATCAGTATTCGTGTTGTCTTATCCATTTCGGATTCGTTGTGTAGTAGGTGGTCTTGTCATTTATGGTTACAACAAATTTATACAATCATACAAATATGCAACACTTGCCGCCAGTTATGCTCTTAAAATTGGAGATGCGATTATGGAGAACTAAAGAAATTGCAAAAAAAGTACTTACATTTTTTATTATAAAATTTAGGTAACAACAAAATTGAATGATCTTTAGAAAGCTTATAATAATTTCAGCTCAGATCTGAATACTCAAGTTTTATTTTCTATATAAAATTCTAATGAAATAAATTCAATTCTTATAAATTTGTATCCCTATTTTGCTCTTTACGTTTTAGCACATCTGTGTCTCTACTTGTGTTGTATGTATGTTTGTATATTACATTACATTCAAATCCAAAGGAGGTGACTTTAAAGTATGAGTTACTAAGCTTGAGGCCAAATTTGGTACTTGCTACCACCTTTTTTTATATCTTTCTTGCATCGTTTTGTTGTCTCAGTAAGGCAAGTGCAAGTAAATACTTAATAATATTTTTCAGGAAGGCGCACATCGAACGACGAACTAGCGCACATAATGAAGGCACCGACTCACAGATTGACTGAATAACTTATAAACTAACGAACTGACGGACTGACTTTGGTTGTGGAAAATAAGAATGACTTAGCTGCTTTCTTTACCAAATTATGTTGCTGACATGTTTTGTGCAATTTATGACCGTTGTTGTTTTTGCTTAGCTAAGCACAACAATTACAATAACAACAATAATAATAAAACAAAACGAAACGTAAAAAAGGAAAAAAATAATAAAAAAAAACGGTGTGAATGCATACTAGAGCAATGTTTTCTTGGGAATTCCAACATTATACTGTGGTGGCACTTACTTACAAACGTTTAATTTCTAGGGCCCAGTTTTTTTGTTCTTTTTTTTGGTCAGGATAGTATGGTGCAGCAGTTAAACGCAAAAAAGTAAGAAAATAATGTTCACATTATTGTGTTTGTGTGCGAGTATTTACTGATTTTGTTACAAAGATAGTTGTTGCCGTTGTTGTTATGTCTGCTTTTAGTCAATACAATACGCGTGTGGGTGTTGACATATTTTTTGTTTCTGTTGGTTGCAAATTTTTTTGCGGTTGTTTAGTAGAATAATTTTTATTTGTGGTCGGTATTCTTAAAAGTTTATTATTTGGGCAGTTTTTAAAAGGAATGATGTAATCGAAAATAAAAGAGATATGAATTAATTATGTATTCGGCTGTGCGTATCAGATTTATCCATTAGCCTAACTTACTATTTAGCAGGTTCCGAAAATATTTTGATTCATATAAATTATTTTTTTGCAATGTAGCGATTCTTTGTTGAACTTTTGTAATTTCGATTTTTTTTCATTTTACACTTTTTTTCAATTTACCGTTTTTTTGTGCTTAATTTTAGCGATTTTATAGTATTTTACTATTTATTTGTTATTTAGTTTATTTATTTAACTTTAGCTTTATTATGCAATTTAACTTTTTAGTACAGGTGGCAATTTTGAAATTATCTTGATGAAATTTGGCACAAATAATTATTTTGATACAAGGACGAAGAATATTGATTGGTTATTTCACCTTGCCCCATACAAATGTCCTCCCGGAATAGAGTTTTAATGCTCATAAATACCTTAAAAATGCTAATATATTAATAAGTTATATTTATATAACTTATAAGTAAAAATCTGCATGTCAAATTTCGTAAATATCGGTCCATAATTGACCATAGCTTCGTTATAAATCCCCATTTCGAAAATAACTTTAACGTGCATAAATCCCATATAAATTTTAGTATCAATTCGACACAAATAACATTTTTATAAGTATAAATCACTGTGTAAAATTTCACGAAGATCGGCTCATTATCACCAAAAAGTTTATAAATACATGTGAATCTTAGTATTGACGTAATTTTCTGTATTAGTATTTTTTACTTTATACAAGATATGTCCATAATTGTCACCTTTCCGAATTTTGATACACAAAGTAATGGTGTAGGATATCATATGGTCGGAATTGGCTGACTATACTTTTTTCTCTCGTTTTTTATAGAAATTTTCGTAGGTTGAAAAAAAAAATTAAAAAGTTTGGCCAAATCTTTTTTTATTTCATTATTTTCTTCTTTGTAATTTCTCGATTTTTTTTATTTTAGCGATTTTATAGTTTTTTTTTAGCTATTTTTAACTTTAGTATTTTATTGATATGTTTTTTGTATTACAGTGATTGTTTGAAACGTTTTTGTTTTTTATTCTGCGGATTTATGTGTTTTTAGATTTTTTGAAGTAATTTGTTTTTTTTTTTATATATATTACTGATTTTTTTACAGTTTAACCATTTTTTTATATTTTGATGATTTTTTTTATATTATAGATTTTTTTTGCATTTTTTATATTACGATGATTTTTGTATTTTTTTCTTTAATTTTTCGGAATTATTGTGTATATTGTATATTTTCTAAATCAGCGTTTTTTTTTTTTTTTTTTTTTTTTTTTTTTTGTAATTTGACGTCTTTTAGAATTTTTATGTTTAATGTTTCTCAATAATTATTTTGGTGATTTTTCTAATTGAGCATTTTTTTCCTCATACATATTTAAACACATTTTGGGCATTTATATTTATATTATTGAATTCATTATGTAATTTCTATCTTCTTAAATAAAAGTTATATAGAAAAATGCTTAACAATGTCCTTTTGGATTAAAAGAAAAACGAATTAATTCCATTAAATTCATGGTCATACTAATGCAGTTATACAATACAAATACAATATGTGTAACTCATATTTACTATGTTCCTTTTTTGTTGTTTGTTTTTTTTTTTTTGTTTTTTTTTTTTTGGAATCCAACCAATCAACATTTTCTATAAAAGAATGTCCCATTTTTAGTTTCTCTATATAGAAACTTTTAAAAGTGTTTAAAGTATTTTTATTATTTCTTTATTTTGCTATTATTATGAACTTTTTTGTTTTGTTTAGGATTTATGGTTATAAATAAATAAAGTAATTTTAAAGCAACAAAGAAAGAAAAAAAAAACAACAATTTTTAAAAAAAAAAGTTTTAAATTAAAAGGTGCTGTTATAAAAGAAGAATTTACTCGCATAATGTCGCCTTTAAAAGCTTACAGAATGAACAAGAAAATATAGATTTTTATCTTCAGTTATGCTTTTACACTGAAGTACGAATGAACGAACGTATGAACGCATGCATGCTTATTTACTTACAGTCATGGTGGTGCAGTTTATTTCGTTTTCATTTTTAATAATAAAAGAAATAATTTTGTTATCGTTGTTGTTGTTGTTGTCGTTATTGTAGGTATAGAGAATGCTGTAATTGTGGGCAATTTGTCGTTGTCGCCCGCCTGGCATTGTTTACAAGATGATATGGGACAATATCATAATGACGACACCAAATAACAACATAACAACTAGCAACAGCAGCAGTAATAACTGCAACAAAAGCTTTTTCTTAACAGATCACCTAACACTGTTTGATCGTAAACTTAATACTTAATTGTAAAATTAACCAAAGAAATATCAAAGTCAAGTATGTAACAACAACAATGAGAAGAGGAAAAAAATCACAAACATCTTGTACCCCCATTAAAAAGAAAATAATAAAAGGGGAGAGGGAGAATAAAAATGCTAATTTTAATATTTGACCACCACGACGAATGGCAACAATAATAAAATTACCAGAACAAGAAAAAAAAAATCTTCTTCAATAATGTCTCCACTGTAATGTAAGTTTGACAGATGAGAATTCATCGTTGTTGTCTTTCGTCTTGACATGTGCCGCTCTGCTTTTCCAAGAACTCCTTTTCATAATATTTACAGTGTCATCTATAAAAATGAAGACAAATGGCGGAGAAGCAACAAAACAAAAGACAATATATTGTTAGTAAATCAAAAATCCTTGTAAATTGTGCAATTAAGTTGTTTTTTTATTTATAATTTTTATAACCTTGAGTGATAAACAATGTCCTTTTGTAAGTAATATGTCAAAATATTTTGCAATAAGCTGGCAGCATAATTATTTACATGTGTGTATGTGAGTGTGGTGAGAAAATGGCTACTATTAACAGCAAATCTGTACGAATTTTGTTATTAATGAAATGTAACGTTTGCAACAACATTTTTCTTAACTTCTCTTATGATAAACTAAAAAATATAGTTAGATATTCTTAGCCACCTGATTTAACATTAAGACCTAAGCACCAATACTTCTTACATACATATGTACAAACATATGTATGTATTTGTAAAGTGTTATAAACCTTAAAATATTTCACAAAAATATTAGTATGATGATGGATTTCGACCGCATATAATTGTCTTGATTTATTAAAGTTTAAATGTTCGCGTATTCTCAATTTCTTTTAACTACTTTTGTTTTTTTTTCCTTTTCTTATTTGGAACAACATTTATAAAACTTTGTCTGCAGCTAAAGAGTTGGAAAAAAAATTCCGTAAATTATCGATTTGTTAAGGCAAACAAAACATTTTATGTTCATTTGGTAAATACCAAAATATATTTACGATTACTAAATAGCTTTTTTGTTGTTGTTTTTTAAAAGCTTCCTATACAAATTTTTCTTGTATTTAACTGGGTCTTGTGACCATGACTTTTGCTAAGATTTGTACAATATGTATACGTTAGTGTACCGAATAATACCGCCGCTTTACTTTACAATTAGTAACTGCACAGCAGGATATCTTGTAGGCAGACCAAAGTAACAGAAAATAAAAAAAAAAAAAATGCAAACTAAATTTTAGCTAAAAAAAGAGAAGGTTGCACTACACATTAGTAGAGACTAGACTATAAACAGGACTACAGAGTATAATATAATTAAATCTAGAAAATATATATTTTAAAACTATAAAATACATTTACATAATAAGGACTACATAAATAAACTATCATTGCGTTTATACGCACTATTTATTCGTAATTCAAAATATTGCGATATGAAAATTTGGCTGTATAAACAGTGATTCAATACTATTGATTAGACTATAGTTAATACTATTGACTAGAGTCTAGTCAATACCATCAACTAGGCTATAGTCATTACTATTGACTAGACTATAGTCAATACTATTGACTGAACTATATTCAATACTATTGATTTAATTTAAGACTAGACTACATACTGGTTATTGATTAAATTTATTTTCCTTTTTTAAAAGTAGCAGACATTAATAGTCATGTTTGCCTGTGTTTTCTTTTTAAGTAAAATACTATTACTTTAATGTGCCGTAGATGGCACTAAAATCGATTTGTGATTTGCGTAAAAATGTATCGTTTTCCAATTTTTTTCTTATTATATTTAGCTTTTTAATATTTAAAAATATTTTTGTTTTAGCTGGTGTACGATGGCAAAATAATTCGCTCCCTATCAGCGCCTGTCAATGGGAATATATTTGTAAACGAATTACAATTGAAACGACAGGCGATGACAATCAATTTAAGAGAGAGAAAAACAGTCAGAAATTGGATTTTATGAATTAACTTATAATTAAGATGAAAAGCAGCTGAAATAATTATGCTGAATAAGAATTTTGGATTAAAAATTAATATTTCTTACAATTATCTTGAAAATGTATTTAGCTGAATTGTAACTATGTTAGCTAAAATACTAATTCCGAATTTAAATTAATTTTTTATACAATTACCTAAAATATACTTAGCTGAATTATATAAATGTTGATGGTATTAGTAGTTAAAATATTTTCAATTGCGAACATTACAATTAAATTTAAATTTACTCAGCTTAATTGTAAATATGTTAGCTGAATTAGCAATTCTGAATTTAAATAATTTTTTTATACAATTACTAAAATGTACTTAGCTGAATTATATAAATAGTAGCTGTATTAGTATTTCTGTGAGCTAAATTAATATTTTCAATTACTAATATTACAATTAAATTGAAATTTACTCAGCCGAATTGGAAAAATGTTAGCTTATTACATCATTTGTTAATGAAAAAGAAAAAATTAAAACTTTCTGAACTCAATTTGAAAAATGTGAGCTTAATTAAAATTTCTAATATTAATTTGAAATTACTAAAGTATTAAAATATGTTATGTGTTTATGGTAATTTAGTTGCATTAATAATATTGATACATATTTTCTCATACCTCGTGCAGGCATAAATCTTTTCTAAAAAACACTAAAACTGTTATACTTTTTTTTTATGAAAATATTTTATTTTTCTGAAAAAAAAAAGAAACAATTGAAAAGTTTAAGATTTATATATTTTAGCATTTATTGATTTGAGCAAGGATGCTAATGGAATTCTAGTGCAAAATGTTATAAAATATGTCATAAGTACTAAATTAAAAAAAAATAATAATATACAATACCTAAGTATCATCATTTATTTATATATAATAAGAGAAAATCCTGTGACGCCACGTAAAAACTTTATAATGGAATCAAATATGACCACAATGACGCCTGTCGTCTGCTTTTCTTAGTTTTTTTTTTTATTTGTTTTTGTGGTTGCAAACGTCATTTGGTCAATTGCAATACACACACACAAATATAAAAACTTTCTGCAGGAAAGAAGATGTTGGTGTTGATGTTTTTTTTTTCTGTTAAGGTGGCATCTTTAAGTTTGGCAATAAATATCAAAAGCTATTCGGTGACATTTCTATAATTATGTTTATTTTCTTATTATTTTTTTAATATTTATGTATGTTTATGTGTGTTAGTATGTTTAAGCTAGGAATGCACTTTACAACTGTAAAAATAAAGATGATTCATAAAAACATAAACAAAAAAAAGAGCAACTCAGAGAAGATCCTACAACAATAATAATAAAACGATAGATATTTATACACACACATTTACATACATACACATGTATGTATTTTTTAAATGATTTGACGTGACAGATTATAAAAGAAAGAAAACTTTTAACACTACCGCCATCATGTACATATGTATGTATAAAATGTAGGTGCTTTAAGTTTTTTTTTTGTGTTTTGAGTTTTACTACTTTCATAATTTTTGTTAACCAAAACTATAAATGTTAGATTTTTATTGGTACCTGCCATAATGAATGAGACCTTATACAAAGAGGCTGGGTCTAGTAAATGACGGCAAAATGAATTAGTTTTGATTAAACCAAAAACAAAAAGGAGAGAAAAAATAAATCCACTTTTCACTTTGTTGATTATTTAGTAATGGTGATAACTTTTTAACCATTTATGTGCGTAAGACGGTTATAATCCTATTATATATTATTTTCTTAACAAACATAAAAAAGTATTGTGAACAGGCAAAGTGAATTAACGCCACGCTTATTTAAATTAGTTAAGCAGGGATGGAGGTCGACGCCAGGCTCTTTTTTGTCATATTATAATGGTCATTATGATTATTATTTAAATCTGTACTCCAGATTTGAAATCAATAAAATTTTAATTAAAGGGGTGTAAATATTAATTTAGGGGAATTTAATTAAAATACATAGTTATATAAAAATTTTAAGAAAATTCTTTTCATAATTTTAAGGTCAATTTAAATAAACTGTTTGCTTAAACTTTTGATCTTGAATTTTCATTTATATTTTAATTAAACAGTCTGGGTGGTTATTATTTAAATACAATTAACACTATTAACTATTATTTGCTTTAGTATTTATTAAACTAAATATGTTCAATGCAGCTGAACAGCTGTTTTAACAAAAATATTTGTTACAGTTTCGGTTGCTTTTTATTTATATTGAACAAACAGTTGTTTGCCATAAAAGCCAAAGTACAAACGTGTTTAAGGTGTTTTTTTATTATTGAGGCTAAAGTGCTATTTTTGCAAAAAAGAAAAAAAAATCAAAATTTTTCAATCATTGATCTTGTTATAGTTTTGAATAATTTTAAAACAAATAAATTTTTAGTTTTAGATTTTTTTTCTAACAACTATGCTTATCAACAATTACAATTAAAACTACAGGCGTTAGCGACGTAATTTAAATTAAGTTAAAAAATTTGCTAATGATAGTTAAGAAAATTAGTTAAATGCCAATTAAAGTCGTTTGCTCTCTGAATTATTTGAATATAACAATGCAAAACATTGAAATGGTATTTCAGAATAATAACTGATATATTTTAAATATGTATATAAATTATAAATTTATTTTGACTAATTTTTTTAAATTTATTATTACTTAATGATTTAGGGATTTTTTCCAAAACTTTGTTTAGGGGTTTAAAGATTTTCTAGAAGATAAGTAGGATGTTTAGATATTCCTTTTGAATTTTCGATTTATTTTACTTATTTATTTATTTATTTATTTACTTTAGTTTGATTTCAGAAAATTGTTTGTACTGTGTTGGATTTTTTAAATTTAATTTAATTTTAGGCCACAATCAATTTATTTTGCTGCCAGTGTAAATGCTTTATAAATTATAACGGATTATTTTTGTACGAATCCTGCTGAGTGATTTTACTTGTTTGTTTATTTATTTAAATCAAAAGGTAATTAATTTACATATTTTTTGTGATCTTCCTACAATAAACGGAAGGTCAAATCTGACAACGGCGCTGTGCTAACCATGATTGAAAATCATTTAAATACAGTCTCGCAGGCGCATATATTCACAGGCACACACACACCAAGAAATCATCAGTGTACAAAATGATGAGATGTGTATTTCATCTGGATACAACAACGAAAACAAAATATTTAAAAAGCGGTATCTGATGTTTTTTGACAACATCAGTTAGTTGTAAGATCAGCGAAAGAGTATGTAGACGAAAATGATTTGGTTAAGAATAAAAAATTTATTTTATTAAAAATATTTTTCTTTTTTACTTTATTTTAAATAAAATAATTTCGCTTTAATATGTCTTTTACGGAAGATCAAGTTATTTTGTATTCAAACTTTACTACCGCTCAGAATTTAAGTTACATAAATTTTAAAAAATAACCATAAATATTGTTAGTTGTCATTCTGTGTATTCGTATAAATGAATGACATAATAACATTGAGCATATAACGCATGAAGATTTTGACTTTTTTGTCTAAGTAAGTTTTTGTTGCTCGAGTGCTTTTAAGAATAAAATAATTTTTATGCATTTTAATCGCAAAATATGAAATAGTAATGCTATTTTGAAATTAATTTTTTTTGTGATAAAAACAATTATTTTTTGAAATTTGCGATTTTTTTAAATAATGCTGCAATTAAATTGAAATGTTGTATTTTAGCGATTTTTTCTTATTTAAGTGATTTTTTATATACATAATTTTTTTCTTAATACCTTTTTTTAATCATAGCCCATTTAATTACTATTAGTTTTATATTGATATAAATTCCTTTTTCCCCCACCTAATATCCAAAGTTCAGATCTGGTACTGTTTAAATTTTTTTGTGCTACCAAATATTAATAGACATTATTGATTTAAGTAATTCTCACCCAGTTCCTAATTAAGGCAGGAATTTAAGCTTGATATTGCGATGTTATATTGCAAAATTAAATAAAACTAAATATTTAAAAGAAGATAATAAATATAAATAGAAACATAAGTACCGAAGAGTTTTATAAAGTCTTCTTTCTCCCCCAAAACATATAAATTAAAAAGTTTTGAAAACAAATTTTGTTAAATAAAAAAAAACACACTTATTATTACGTATTTTAAATAACTATTGTTTTTTTTATTAATTTTCGGTGGCTACATATTTATTATTATTTTTGTATTAAGTTACTTTCAAAATTCGTTTTCACATTTGGCGCTAAGCAATCACAATCACTTACTTTTTTGGTGATTCGCACATGAGTGTGAAGTCAATATGTAAATCTTTATTTTTCCTTTAAATTGTTTATAAAAATCGTAGGAATATTGAACAGATGCTAAGAGTTGTTATTAATGACAAGCAGATTTTTTTTTAGTTTATTCAATATTTCTTTTTTTTTTTTTAACTAAAATTCAAATTTAACAAAAATAATAATAATAAAAAAATGTTGCCACTCCTTTTTCAGTTGTTATTGTTATTCTTGTTGCCTTTATCTAAATTCTATATTTCAATATTTGTTCTACAGGTGCCTTGTTTTCAATATAACAATAATTATAATAATAATAGTAATAATATTTTATCAGCTTGCAAATATTTAAACTGATATTTTTGAAAATATGTTTATACTATTTTTATTTATTTAAAATATTTAACATTTTATTTAAATTTCATTTCATTTTTTTATGATTAGATCTTTGTCGCCGTATAAATTATTATTTCAAACTTTAAATTATTTTTCTTCTTTTGCAAAGTTTTGTTGCACATTTTGCAATTATTATCTCTTTGGCGCTTAATGCACGTTTGTGTTTATTTGCATTTATGTATATTATTTGATTATTTGTTCAAATTAGCAATATATATATATATTTTTTTGATTTATAAATGAATTAGCATTGCTTTAATCACTCAATTAATTTGAATAAAATTTTGTTCGTTAAAGGCTAAAAGAAAAAAAAAATGTGTTAAATGATGAGCGTTTGAAATGAAGATTAGTACACTAGACTACAAGCAAATACAATTTAACATTTAAGAAAATTTATAGTTAAGTCTACAGACTATAACCAAGGGTAAAGTCAAGACTATAGCCAACAGGCAAGTCAAGATTATAGTCAAGACTCTACTCAAGACTATATACTGTAGTCTACATTATAGACTATAGACAAGACAATAAACTATAGACAAGAGTATAAACTATAGTTAAGACTATAGAATATAGTCAAGACTATAAACTATATTATAATAAAGGATATAGACTAGACTTGTCTAAAATCTAGTTTATAGGCTTGACTATTATCTAGTCAAGTCTACAAGTTATAATGAAGACTATATTCTAAATTCTAGAATGTAGACTAAAGATTATAGTAAATACTATAGACTAAATTTGATAATTAGATTATAGCCAAAACTATAGATAATAGTCAAGATTATGTATTATAACCAGGACTATACTCATGACTATAAACTTAGTCAACATTAAAGACTATAGACAACAGACTATAGACAAGAGTATAGACTATACTATAGACAATAGTCAAAGATATATACTATAGTCAAGATTATAGACTATAGTCAAAACGATAGACTATGGTCAAGGCTATAGACTATAGTTAAGACAATAGACTATAGTAACGACTATACACAATAGTCATGAATATAGACTATAGTCATGCCTATAGACTATAGTCATGACTATAGTTAAGACTATAGTAAAGGCTATAGACAATAGTTAAGACTATAGGCTATAGTCAATATTTTAGACTAAAGTCAAGGCTATGGACCATGGTTAACATTATAGACTGTGGTCGAGACTATTGACAGCAGTCAGGACTATAGACTATAGTTAAGACTAGACCATAGTCAAGAATATAAAATAGATTATAGTCAAGACTATAAACTGTACAATACACAGTTTTGTTTAGAATCTAGAGTTTATAGCCTTGACTGTTATCTAATCTATAGTCTTGACTATTATTTAGTCTATAGTTTTAACTATGGTCTTGGCTATAGTTTTTGACTATACTTGACTGTAATTTTGGTTCCAATTTTGACTATAGTTTGGACTATAGTCTTGGCTATTGTCTTGACGATTGCCTTGACTATAGTGTAACTATAGTTTTGACTATAATTTTTACTATAGATTTGATAATATTTTTAACTATAGATTTGATAACATTTTTGACTATTTTTTTGTTATATAATTTTAAGTGCTGTTTTGACTATAGTCTTCACTGTATTCAAAACTATAGACTATGTTATAAACAAGACTTTAGACTATATTTTATATTGTTACAATCGCCATTAGTACTATGAAAATACATTTTATTTTGTGTTGGTTGCCCAGTGTAAGCTTTTTAAATTTTGTGAAAATTGTATTAAAAAGAAAAGCGTAACACACGTTTCTAAACATCAAATAACTTGAAAATGTTTTAACACATTTGTTATTAATATGCCATCAAGTGTAGGCAAAATAGAAATGTAAATTGTTTAGCACAACTAATTTAGATTTATTTGAATTTAATATTAAAATAGATTAAACGCAAAAATGTTGATTATTGTAATGCAAAATAATTTAATTAAAGTTTAGGATATAAAAAGATTTTAATAACAAAAAAATAATAATTTAACGAGTAATATTAAAAACAGAAATTTTATTAAAATTTTAAGTTTAAACTATGCTTTAAATTATAAGAAATAAATCAATTTCCTTAAGATGATAATTCAACTTTATAATCCTAACTTTAGTTTAAAGCATAAATTATTTTAAACCGTTTGTCAGATAAGTCTTTAGTGAACTATATAATTAATTATAATTTATTATATTTTATTTATAATTTAATTTAAAAAAACTTGTATGTCATATTAAAAAAATAATAATAACTTGAAATTAAACTAGCCTCCTTAAGATCATTAATTAAGTTAACCTCTAGATGTTGAAAAGAAAAAACGAAAGAAAACTATAAAACAAATTACTCAAAAAAGATTTTAATCGACGTTTAACGGTTCAATTTTTTTTATTTAATTAACAAATTTACGAATTCAATTGAAATTTTTAAATCTACAAATTTAAGAAAAATGGAACGATTTTTTCATTATTATTACTTTTTTTTTTGTTTTAGTATATGAACCTTTTGTTAGTGTTTAAAGGTAAAAGGGTAAAAATCACGAAAATAAGAAGAAAAACAAACAGAGTTTTATCTTAGATTTCAATTAACGTTAAGGTCAACATTCAGACACCTTTAAAACAAACACCAAGACTACTCTACTAAGGCCCACTAAGGTTTTTTTTTTTTTTTTAGGAAAAAAGAAAGAATATTTGTATCATGAGAAATATTTTAATTAAAATTCCCCCAAAAAATAAAAAAAAAAAAAACTTAAAAACTACAGTAAACCTCATAAGACCACAATCTGATGCGAAAATATATACACTTTTCAACAGAAATAAGAATAAACAAATAAACGGAGCACCACAATTTTACACAAACAAATAAAAATTAAGTGGGCGTTGAAGTAAAAAAAAAAAAAAACTTATACTTGCAATAAGAAACCCACAAAAAATAATAAAAAAAAAAAAACCAAAGAAACCAAAATTTTTAACTCTACATTTAAAATTTATCAGCATGAGCGCGAAAAAAGTGTTATTTTGAAAAATAAAACGAAACGAAACCAGAAGTTTAAATTTAAACGCATCACGGTTTAAATAAGTGGGAGCAGTAACTCATTTTTTTTTTGGTTTATTTTATTTTATTTTATATTTTATATATTTTTTTAGAGGTACAATGAAATAAAATAAAATTTAAGCAAAAACCTTATCTTTGTGCTAATTAGTAAGTGTATGTATGAATGAATGAATGAATAAATGAACGAGTGAATGAGTGAGTGAATAAACTAAACTCAGTTTAAAATTGTTAGTTTGTAAATCAAAATTTCTAAGAATTTTCAGTTATACATACGTAATTCTCAATTTTAAAAGGTTTTGATTTCTTAGGAAATAAATTATTCAGTTTCACATTTATTTACAAATATCAGCAATATTCCCTAGAAATTCTAATATAAAAATTTATACAAAAAAAATAAAAGATGAAAATATTTACAAAATAAATACCAAGTAGATTTAAATAAAAAAAAACCTTGTTAATAAATAATTTGTTAAGAAAATAAAGAGATTTAAAAAAAAACCCTAGTGTATTAAAAGGTTTCATAATAATATGCATCTTTCAAGGGTTAACAGTTTTTGTATAATATTACAGTTTTGTCTCGCGCTAAAAGGTCAATTGAACGCACACAACAGCAAGCAGCTGTTTTCTTTTTTTTTGCTGTCAATATTTAATAAATCAAACATGTCTGTTTTCTCAAATGTACTTTCACTTCAGACTCAAACATGAATGACAAGACAACAACACTGTACGGTGTTTTTTGTTTTTTTTTTAAGATTTTAGTTCCTACAAATTGTATGTCATACTGGGAATTAATTTATGTTTTAATGGACTTGTATTAGTGTTTAAAGTGCAGCAATGTATTTCCTAATGATATCGACAGCATACTAGTTACTTGACTAGCGAAATGGGGTCACAAAACTAATACGTTTATTTAACAAGTAAATTTAATATGTTAGTATTCGAAATAAAATCAAGACATAATTTGTGTTAGAAAAGATCTCAGATTAAAGCTTATTTGAGACAAAATTAAATAAAAAAAAAGACTTAAAAGAACTTTACCAATCATTGTTAAGCTAAATTTCTTAAAGTTGTATTCTTATCTTTGGGAAAACATTACGCAGAGGGACCAAAAGCAAAATAAATGATAATAAGTCTGGATCTCTGAAACCACCGATTTAAATAAAACTTGAAACATCGATAGAAGAGGTTGCCGCTACAATGGGGCCAATCATAAACCTATTTTAAATATTTTTATATTTTAGAATTCTCCAAAACAAGGAAAAAAACTGGCTTATTGTGCTAAATTGTCTTATATGGTTTAAAAGATATTTAACTTTAAAATAAAATTTCTGAGTTTTTTTTTTTAATGTTGAATATAATTTATAATTCACTAAATTATACAAAACATTTTTTTTTGTTATTTCAATTCGATAACAAGAAAAAAAAATTTCATAGTAAAAATTTCAAAACAAGTCTCAAAACTTGAAATTTTTTACCAAAAAATATACTTTACTATTTAACTTTTTAAAGAAATTTTATGAAAGACGGGACCTCAAGGAATCGTGTGAGTATAATTTTGAGAAGTTCTGAACGTTCACTCTACATCCAGCAGTGGTCAATTTTAGGTGACATATTGAACTTTTTGAATCTGTAAAAATAAATTATTGTTGATTTCGGTACTTCTGTGAATTAAACTATTTAGCTCAATATGTTCTGCAAAAATTATTTTTATATCAGTAAGCATTTAGAAAATATTTAGTCTTAAATTTTTCAAATAAACATAATTGCATTAAGTAACAATTTAACGTTTATTTAACATAACCTCAAATTTTATTTTTATATAAATTACGATTTTATTACAAAATTTCAATTGCAAAACATCCCTTAACTAAAGAGAAATAATTACAAGAATTAAATTTAACAAATTAAAATTATGAGAATCAATTTTACTCTTAACTTAAGAAATGATTTTTATTGCATTAATTTTTTTATTATAATTTTTTTATTTCAACTTTAATAATTTATTTTTTGACATTTGCGATTTAATTATAAAATTTTTATTCTAATATATTTTTTATCTTAAGAGAAAATATAACATTTATTTGTTTTAATAAATATGTATTTTTTATAAAGTTTTTTAACCTAACCTCAAATTAAATTTTTTTGTAATTTCAGCTTTAATTATAAAATTTGTGTTGCTACTCGTATCTTAAATTAAATGAAATAATTTTTAATAATTTTTAGTTATGAGAATTTTTTTCAACCTAACCTCAATTTTCGTTTATTTTAATTTTTACGGTTTTATTATACAATTTTTAGTGCTACTCATACCTTAACTTAAATATAGTAATTTCAAAATTTGATTCTTAAATTTATTTGTGGCCATTTTTTTTTTCAATTTAACCTTAAATACAAAATTTTAAGATTTACTTAAAAAAAAATAATAAATTAAACGAATTTTTTTTTCACCTTAACCTTTTCACCCCAGAGATTTTTCTCGAAATCTGTTGGCTTTTTTTATTCTGATGACCAAATTAGTTATGAAGGTAAAATATAAGATTTTGCTGGTATAGGAGGGATCCAAGATCCTTATGGTCATCTTGCCATATATAAAGCTTTTATGATGGGAAAATATATCTCAATAAAGCCCCTACTGAGATTATATACTGAGACATATAATCCCCGCAGGGTCAAACGCGTAAACCTTACAATATTTGTTAAGAGAGTAACCTGAATTGATATCTTCTTTTTTAAAGTATTTTTAATTATAAAATTAAAAATTAAATTAAAAACAATTGTGCGATTTAATTTTGAATATATTTTTAATTTTCAAGAATATAATACAACCTAACTTCAAATTTATTTTTCAAAATTATGATTTTACAAAAAATTTTGTAGATCTAGGTGTTGCTAACATTTTCAAAACTAATGAAATTTATTAATCATATGCCTTTATTACTGTTTGTATTAATTAAAAAAATAATCTTAAATTTATTTCATTTTAATTCAATTAAATCTATAACAAATCTAGTTATTTTTGTATTTTTTTTTTTTTTTTGTAATCAGATTTATTACTGGGTAATTAAAAATATATTTTTAATACGATTTATCTATTATTAACACATGTAAAGTGTTAAAGTGTTAAAAATCTACAAGTACTTAAGTTGTAAGCTATAAATTATTTAAGTGACAAAAGAATAGATAAATAATATTGGATAGAATTTTCCTTAGTTTATACTTTTCAAATCATACAGTGTAATAAAAAAGTATGTAAACAGGCTAAGATTAAAAATAAATTAAATAGAAATTAATTTTCATTGTATTTCAGAAAACTGAACTTATTTTGATTAAAATCAGATTTAAAATGTTGTGAATTAAAAAAAGCTTTTAATGGCGTTAACCTGATATTTAGTGTTAAACACTACGCACCAACGTTTTATATTTTATTATTAATTTGACATGTGTTTTTTCCAACTTTATAAAAAAAAAATCCCCCTCCCCAATAACCGTTAACAAACATACGTGCATACATACATACATACATATTTATGTACATCTGTCATTAAGCGATTAGAAATGTTGATCTCTGTGAGAACGTGAGAACTTGGCAAAAATTTATTTTTATATAAACAAATCATTAACAAGTTTATCTTTTAATTACTCAAACTCATTTATTAATTGCATTTTGCAATATTTTTTTTTTTATCTTATGATATTTTCAAATCAACAGGGAAACTTCAACTTAAAATCACTTTATGTGTTTAAATATCATTTATTAGGCTTCTAGGGGGATTTAATGAAATTATTATAAAATCGTTTTGTTAGATTTGTTTCCTATTTCGTGAAATTCTTGATGAAATTTAATCACTTGCGTACGTAAACTCTATCCACATACAGTTAAAATAGAATAAAGTGTGTATCAGTTAAAAAATGGTTACTAAAATTATTATAGTAAAAGATTTCTAACACGAGTAAAGATATCCTTAAGAACATTGTTGAATTAAAACGCGAAATAGTAAACTTATCAAAAAAGCTTCCAAAAGCTTCTCTATCTAACCAAGTGCCTAGTTTCGTGTTTAGAAAAAGAGAAAATAAATGATTCTGATTTTTTAGACTTATGACCTTCTAAACTACCTTTAATTTAAAGCATTTTAATGTTTATTAATTATTCTTTATTTTGGTACAAAACCTTAAAAATTAGATCTAATCAAAAAGTTAAAATTAGATTTAATATGAGGCATTTATTTGGACCTACTTTAACTTTAGTTGTAGGTTTTAATAAATATCAAAATTAAGTTGAATGTTCAGTCCATCTTTTGTGTTAAATATTGTCATAATCATGTTCTTTATTTAGTCTCAATTAAGCTGCTATTTAAAGCCTCTATTTAGTCCTTAATTCATTTTAATCGCAGCTTTAAGTGAATTAAGAAATAATCATCATTTTAAGGTTCTATTTTAATTTATTTTTAATATTTAGTATAATTTAATACAATATTAAATGATATATTCTTTATTAGTTTCAATTGCTGCTATTTGTTAAGTATTATATTTTTAATTTAGATCCAATATTAGCTTTAATTTTAGTAATTTATTTAGTTGCAAATTAGCTGCATTAAGTATTTCATTTAAATCAAAACTTAATCTTAATCTCAAGTATTTCTACGTTGAATATTAGCTTTATCTCTCTTCCAAGTATTCTACAATTGTAGCTTACATTTAGTCCAGAAAAAGCATTAATCAAAGCTTTCAATACTCTCTCAAATAAGCTTAAATGTTCGGTCCTTTTTGTGTAATAAATTTGTTTTAATATTTAATTCTAAATTAGTCTCAATTCCATAGTTCTATGATCACTTCAATGATAGAGAATATTTGTATCTTACATTGTATAGTTCCGAATTTAATTTTAACCTATGTTTTGCCAAAAACATCTTGGGTATTTATTTAGTTCTAAATTAGCTTAAGTCTTTGGTTCTAATTCAAATCAAAATCGATAGCTGTGGATAAATATTAGTTTAAATTTAGTAGTCAATATGCAGAAATTATATGTTCTTATTTAATTCTTAATTATCATTAATATTACCTACTAAAGCCTTCTTTAGAATTTAACGTTCCATTTTAGTTCCAGATTTGTTTAGTCCTAAATTAACATTAATGTTAAGATTTTAAAATTACAACATTTTGTAGCTAATTTATGTTAAATTTCGATCTTTATAAGAATCGGACTATAGGCTTGACTCTATTCCATAATATTGAATACTCTACTCTAGAGTACTAACTGTAAGTAAAGTCTATAATCTGGACTATAGTTTACAGACTTGAAGATTATTATTAGTTTATAATTTATATAATTTTGAATATGGCCTTATATATTTCGTTATATAGTTTCTTGACTATAGTCTAGTAAATAATCCCGACTATAATATACTTTATATAGCATTTACTAATGTCTAGACTGTAGTCTAATAAATAGTCTAATTTATTGACTTGACCATAGACTATAGTTTTGTTTATAGCTGAATTTAACGACTAGTGTATAGTCGTGGCTATAGTCTAGTCTATATTTCAGTAAATAGTGTCTTGGCTATAGTGCAGCCCTTAGTCTTGACTATAGAGTGATCTTAAATTAAGACTATAGCCTTTACTACTATATTTTAGTTTATATATATCCTAGTATAGAGTTTAGTATGTAATCTTGACTATATATTGACTGCAGCATTATAGTGTTAACTGTTAGTGGTGAAGTCTATTATCTGGATCATAGTCTGTTCTATAATCTATACTATAGTCTAGTCTATATTCTTGCCTATATTTTAGTTTATTGTATTGAATATAATCTAGTTTATAATCTAGATCATAGTTTATAGTTTTTACTATCCAGTCCAGCTTATAGACTTGACCTATATTCCAGTCTAAAGTGTCTTGACCGTACTCTATAGTATTAACTGAAGTCTATAGTTTGGACTATGGTGTTGACTATAGTCTCGTTTATAGTCTTTACTGAAGTCTAGATTATAGTCTACTTTATTAGACAAGTTTATAGTTAGATTTGACTATAGGCTATAGTTTTATCTATAGTATAGTTTAATGAATAGACAATATTTCAGTCTATAGTATCTTGACTTGGCTATGTCTATAGTCTTGACTATAATGGATCTATAATCAAGATTATAGTCTTGACTCTAAAATATAGTTTGACTATAGTCTGGCATATAATTTTGACTATACTCTCTGGTATTCATTGTAAGTAATGAAAATTTAAATCGGGACTATTTTAATGACTAAACTCTGGTATATGGTCTTTACTTAAATCTAGACTATAACCTACTCTGTAATCTAGTTTATAGTCTTGCCTATAGTCTATAGTTTTAGCATTGTCAGTGAATGGTCTATAATTGAGTATAGTTTTGTCTATAGCATAGTTTAAGAACTAGTGTATAGTATTGGCTGCCGTCTAGTTTATATTATAGTTTATAGTGCCTTGACTATATTCAAGGACTATAGTCTATAGTTTTGGCTATAGCTTGGTTTAATTATTAAACTATTATCTAGTCTACACTCTAGTCCATTTTGTAGTGTAGTCTGAATTTTTCCCTAATTATTAAATTCCTTTCAAATTAAGCTCAATATTTGAATATTTTTTTAATCTTGCGACTAAATTGATTTCAAATTAGATTCTTTTGAAAACTTCCCCAGTTATGCTTTAAGCATTTTTATCACCTCGTGTAAAAATATGTACAATGTAATCTTTTGAAAATGATCTTAGATATTTAATTTTCCTGCATATCATTGCGTATACATTACAAAATTTTTCTACTACCAATCATCTATTCTCCCACAAATACTAATGTAATTACTCTTACTTGGACTAGTATGTGTGTGTGTGTGTGTAACTGTTTTTATTTTACACACTTTTAACGAACATTTTTTATTCTTTTGATTTTGGTTTTTGTTGTTGTTGTTGTTGTTGTGGAAAATGTTCGTAAACGACCGATTAACCACCAACAAAATCAAACGAACTTTGGTTATAGGTTTTGTTGGTGCTGGTGTTGTTTGGTCGTAACCATCGTTGTTCGTACAAACGTTCGTTCGTTTGTCAGTTTAGTTCTGTTTGAGTTTTTGGTTAAATTAGTT
Source organism: Phormia regina (assembly GCA_001735545.1). Lineage (NCBI taxonomy): Eukaryota > Metazoa > Arthropoda > Insecta > Diptera > Calliphoridae > Phormia > Phormia regina. The sequence continues at coordinate 27,106 of MINK01007025.1, forward strand.
TTGTAGCAACATTCGTCGCGTTGAGAACGTGTAAACGCTTAAAAAGAAATTGACTGGCACAACAACACATCTAAATTAAAAACAAATAAAAATTTATTTTTTATTTTGTAAAGAATAACAAAAAAATAAATAAAAATATAGTTTTTTGTTTTAATTGAACAAACAAAAAAATTATGAAGAAAATTTTAATTTGAGAAAATATTAGAAGAAAAAAATTGTCTTATAGAGAATATTTGTGAAATATTTTTTTTAAACAAAAATATATATAAATAAAAATAACGACAAATAGTTATGAAAAATATTGATTTTGTTTTAAAAATCGAAATAAAATTAAGTGAATATTAAAAAAAAAAAATCAAATACTAACGAATGATTTAACGATATAAATTTAAATAAAAAAAGTGAATTTGATTTAATGAATTAAACGAAATTTAATTAAGGAATTTTTATAAAATTAAGAGTTAAATTAAAAAAGAAATAAGAAAAACGAATAAAATAATTTTAAAAATTAAATTATTAAATTAAAAAAACAAAAGCTAAAGCAAAAGGCCATGTGGTAATTAATTTTAAAAAGCAAATAAAGAAAATTTTTTAAAAAAGCTAATAAATAAAACCGTTACACTTAAAATCAAAAAGCAAAAAGAAGAACTTGAAACAAAAAAAAAAAAAAACAAAAAATAAAACATATGTACGTAAAAAAACAACAAAGTTTGTCATTTGCCGAGCTTAAAGGAAAACAAATTTTCATTTAAAAGAAAAATAACAAAAGTTTTAACAACAACAAAACGTTACAAATCGATGATAGTATCGATAACATCATCAGCATATATTTAAAACAATAACAACAACAATAAGCCATTTATTGGATATATTTTTTTTCTTACAATTTGGATACAGTATTTTCGAAAATTTGTTAGTGTTGTGGTCGTGGTTGCACACAAATACATTATACACTAGCTAACCATCAAACAGCACTCACACAGATAAAAAAAATACACACACACACTAGTCAATGATTTTTATCTCGTGATTACTCTTAAAATCTATGTGGGATTATAAACTCAACCCTTAAATCTGGGGGATACAATGAGGCCAGAAGTATACGATGTAAGTATATAAATACACTATTATTTAAATTGTATTTGATAGTTTTTTTATTTTTTTATTTTTTTTTGATTATTATTCAAATCTGTTTAGGTTTATTTTGTCTTGTTTTTTTTTTTTTGTGTTTGGGATTTTTCAATTACATGCTGTAATAAGTTTTCATATCGTATGATTATAATTTTATTTTATTAGATTTTTATTTTAGTTTCAAGAGCTTTTTTTCACATTCTCAGAAATATATATATAAAAAGAAAAAGACTTATTGAATGTTAGGGAAAATAGAAATTGAAAATGTAATGATAGTGTAAACATATACACAATCATTAAGTACTTAACTAGAAAATGAATATTGTACGTACATATGTATATATGTATGTATGTATGAACTGTTTTGTCGTTGTTGTTCAAAAGTCATTTAGACTAAAACAGATTGCTTGGTCTAAGGAAAAACAGAAAATGAATAGAACTTTTTCTTTAATTTATTTATTTTTATATTTACTGTATAATGCAATATAATTTATTTTTTTAAGTTTAGTTTAATGTTTTAATTAAATTTTTGTTTAACATTACAGTTTGATTGAATTACAAAACATAAATGAATATGTAAAATTATTTAGAAAAAACTAAAACTGGGGTAAGGAGAATTATAGGGATTTCAGAAATGAATTTAATTTTGGTGAAAAAAAAACTGTTATTACAAATATGAATAAAAAATTTAAAGAAATAAATTTTAAATAATTTAAAAGTTAAAGTAAATACTAAAAATTTTGAATGCTTGTAAAAAAGTAAAAATTTAAAAATAAATAAATAAATAAATAAATAAATAAATAAATAAATAAATAAATAA
>MINK01007026.1:0-13011 GCA_001735545.1 Phormia regina
TTATTTATTTATTTATTTATTTATTTATTTATTTATTTATTTATTTATTTATTTTCCTCAATTCTTATTGTGATTAATAAATTTAATCAAAACATAACAAGTTTATTAACTATTAAAACTTTTCTTTAAAATTCAGAAAATTAATATATAAATTTTGAGGTTATGTTTAATTTTTTGTTAAATCTTGAAAATAATCTTCATAATTTTGCTATTTAAAAAACTTTTTTGAATAATTAATATCTTTTAATTTTTAAACTGAATTACTATTATATTTTTATGAAATTTTAAATATTTTTTTAAGATTATGTTGAATTTATTTTTTTTTTTTTAAATCATCATTATTTTATTTTTTTTTTTATTAATTTTGATTTTTAAACATTTAAAAACTTTTACTGAGTTAAAATCTTAATATTTTTCTTTAATTTTAAAAAAGTTAAAAAAAATTTTTTGAGGTTATGTTGAAATTTTTGTTAAATTATAAAATAATATAAATATTTTTTTTTAATAAATTGGGTAATTAATAATCCTTAATTTTAAATTATTTTATTTTATATTGAATTTTTAAAATTTATTAACATTTTTTTTTTTGTTTATTTTATTATTATTAGTTTTCTTTTTGAGGTTAAGATTAGTTTTTATTATTTAATTCCTTTGTATGTATTTTAAATATTTAACTAATATTTAAAAAATCTAAAAATGAGAAAAGTTTTCTTAAAATATAAGAAAATCAAAAAATAAATTTTGAGGTTATATTGAATTCTTATTTTAATTTTTTTAATTTAATTTATTAAATAATTAATATTTTTCATTTTTAAAATATATATTACAATTTTTTTACTGAATTTTAAAATTTACATTTAATATAATTTAATTTTTATTTGTTTTTTTTTTATTATTTTATTATTTTATTATTATTTTTTGTTTTTTGAGGTTAAGAAAAGTTTGTTCTCCAAATCGTTATTATTTAAAATTTTCTTAATTAATTTTAATTTTTAATATTTAAATAATATGAACAAATCGAAACATCATCAAAATTCTTTTTAAATTTAAGAAAATCAAAATATAAATTTTGAGGTTATGTTGATTTTTTTTTTTTTTTTTTGGGTTANNTTTTTGGGTTAAAAAAAAAAAAAAAAAAATCTACATAAATATTTTTTTTATTAATTTACTTTATTATTAATATCTTTTATTTAAAAAAAAATTTATAAAAAAATTTTATAAAAATGTTTATTTATTAAAAAAAATAAATATAAATAGTAATTAAATCAACATTTTTTAATTAATCTTTAATTTCTTTTTTTTTAAATTTCGTTTTTGAAACTTTTTTTTTATTTTTTCTTTAAATCAAATTATATTTCTATATATAGTTCCCTAAATGCCATAATATCTATGTCTTTTCATTTAGAATACATTCAACCTTCTGTTAAAGTATTTCCTTAGTATCTTAAATTTTTTAAAAATTAATAAACATTTTCTAAAGTTTATAAAAAAAATTATTCATAAATTTTTATATATATATATTATTTGGTGCCTACTTTTGGAAGTAAATATTTCAAAAGCATAAACCGCAATTTTAAAGGAAAGGAATTTTAAAATCCCTAAGCAAGTTTTTAAAGTACGTTAATATTATGTATCGAATGGTTATTTTAATATTATGTTTTATGATGCCTACTTTTAGGTGCAAACATTTTTCTAAAGGATTTTTTAAATTTATTTATAAATTTCCTAAAGTTTATCTATTGCGTATTTTAATCTAAAACTATTAAGGTATCTTAAATAAGAAGCTTTTGTATTTTTTTTTTAACAAAAAACAATTAAAAATTTGATTTACTATTAATACTTAAAAATAAACTTAGTAGACCTTATTCATTGCTAGACATATTAAAGGCTTTTGAACTCTTCTAATAACCTTCTTAATAACATTATAATTTAATAAAATTTCTAAAAAAATTTCCACATAAAAAACAATGACCTCTTAACCTTAATTTAAACAAATCAATGTTAACAATTAATTAGCAAATCTCAATAAATAAATCAAATAAAAAACAAACACACATATAGAAGACAATATTAACATACCAAAAATGCCACTGAACTTGGAAAATTTGGCAAAAATAATTCTTAAAAAAAAAAAAAAAAACATAAGCCAATAAAACAAATAAACATACATATCAATCTGTCAATATATGTTTAATAAAATAAATTGAATTAATGGAAACAATATATATATATTATGATGAAATTCTCAATATGATTATCAACATAATGTTTATGTTTATAATATTTAATAAATATTATTGAACATAATACAACCTTCATTATTTACTTAATCAGAGCAGCATAAGTAATAAAGACTTTAACAGAAGGTTGAATGTATTCTAAACAAAAGGACCTAGATATTATGGCATTTTTAATACATATTTATAGTGTATATAATATTATGCAGATTTTTTTTATGTTGTTATATATATATTTGCTCTATATACCTTTCGATATATAAGAGTTGGGATTATAATAATCCTTTTAATTTTAAAAGCATAATATTAATGTAATCATTTGAGTTTGTTGTGTCTCGTTTTCTTACATGAATTTTTGTTATGAACTAATACCCACAGTTCTTATAGTGAATGGCCCTGTAAATCGATTAGTTAGAGAGACTTAAATATTTACTTTTAATTAATAATAAAATATTGTAGTTATTTTGTTCTACAAAATCTATTTAAAATGGTAAAAAAAGGTTTACTTTACAGCTTTAAGGTAATATAGAAAGTAATAAATTTAATACTCTTAGTAATCTATAGAGATTTAATAAAAATTGAAATAATTTACTTTCTAGATTACTTGTCCTTACATAAGTAATCTAGAAAATAATCAGTTTAATATTTCTTACAAAATATTCTTAGAATTTAAATTCTGCTTAAGAGAAATGTTAAGGAAAGAGAACAAAAGTAAATAAATCATTCACTCCCTAGATTACTTTTCTTTACACAAGTAATCTAGAAAGTAAAAAGTTATTAATATAAACCTGAATTTAAATTAACTATTAGCGTAATAAATTGTTCCTAAATTGTGACCCAATTTTGTAAAAAATAAAAACTTTCTTTCGAACTGTGGGGTTTTTGGTTTTGTAATATTTATGCGCACAATTTGTAATTTAATATTTATTAGAAATGTTTAAATATTTTAAAGGAAAATATTACCGGAAATGACTTGATACTGTTTTATGTTTATTAAAGGGTTTAAAAAAATGTTGTATTGTTTTTTTAGCTTAAAATTTATTGTTATGGAAAATAAATTTAAAAATTAAATTACAAAAAGAAAACGTAATAGAATTTTGTTTTTATATCTTTATAAAATGCAAAGGAAGTTATAACTTTAAGAAATTTCATAACATAATATCCGTTAAAGAAAATAAGGAAGAAAATTTAAAGCTTTTGAAAAGAAATTTAATAAAAAATTTTTTTTTCCTTTAAAGTTTTCCTTTAAAATGCTTCTAAATCTAAAGCTTTAATAATATTTTTTGAAATTAGTAGAACCATTTAGGAAATTAAATGTTTTCCTATAAAAGAGTTTTAATCTTGAAATTAATTTTAAAGTTTTTGTTATTAATCTGTATTATGAATTTAAAATATTTTCTCAAGTTTAACTACTTCAGCTTAAACAAAATTTAAAAGCTCTTTTTTTAATAAAAAATTTATTAATTTTCTATTGCAATTTATTTTAAATACCTTTTTGAATACAGTCTAGTATTTTAACACAATTAAGTTAAATTAATAAAGCTTTTGAGTTTTTGAAAATTTAATTTAGTTATAAAGCTTTTGAATTTACTGTGGATTATAAATTTTACATTTTTTTCAAAATTAAAAGCTTTTTTCTTATTGCAACTTTTTGAATGCTTTTTGTTAATAAAGTTGTTATCCTAAGCTTTTATTAAAGTTGGAAATAATTTTTAAAAATTTTAATAGGAACTACAAATTTAGAGCCTTTTTCCTATGGCAACTTTTTTTTAATGATTATTTTATAAAGCTTTTATATTTACTTTTCATTATGATTGGAATATTTAAAAGCTTTTGGCATGTTTTCAATTTTATAATAAATAAAAAAAAAAGAATATATTTATAATAAAAATATTTATAACAAATTTTAAATATTTCTTTTGAAGTTTTCTATTTTGTATTTAATACATTAAAGTGGAATGAAAAACCCTTTTTTTAGCTTAATATATTCAAAAGCTTAGATTGAATTTAGACAGTTTAATTTTACGTTTAACATTTAAATCTGAAGCGAAAGCTCGATTTTAAAAAAAGCATTAGAATAAATGATTCAAATGTAAATATAAATAAAAAAGCTTTAGATTTTTTTTGTAATTAAAAATAAATTAAAAAAGCTTAGATATTTTTTTTTTTATAAAAAAGCTAATTTTTTAAAATTTGTAACTAGAATTTAAAGCTTAATTTTATGATTTATTGTTTTAGTTTATGTTTTATCGTTTTAAAAATATAAAAACTGAATAATTAATTATTCACTTAGAAGGATATTAAATATAAAATAAAATAACTATATTTAAATTAAAATAAAAAGCTTACTTAAGAAAAAAAGCTTTAAATTGTAACAAATATGTAATGAGAGTTTTTAAAATAAAATTTAAAAGATTTTTAAAATGAAATAAATTAAAATAAAAACTTATGTCTAAAATTTTTTATTAAAAAAGTTTATTTATTTAATTTTTACTTAACACTAAAACTTAAAAGCTTGTTTAGGAAAAAAATCCTTTAATTATAAAAAAGAAGTAATAAAGGTTTTATTAACAACAATAAACTTTTTTATTAAAGTCAAATTAAAATAGTATTTAAATTATATAAAAATATATTATATTTTAAAATATAAAAGAAACTCCCAACATTTTTCATAAAAGCTTTTATTTAGTTTATTTAATTTTTTTGACTTTTAGAAGCTTTTGCTTACTAAAGTTTTTTAAAGTTTAATATAAAAATTGAAAAAGTAAAAATTTTAAAAAAAGTTCGAGAGCTTTTAAATATATTATTCCAGCTTTTAATAATAATAAAAAAGTTATAAAAATTTAAATAAAAAGTTTTTCACATAGCGGTTTAAATTAAACTTTAAATTTGAATTCTATAAAATATATTTCCCTTAAATTTCTATAAATAAGCATGTGATTCCTTTTAATTGATATCAACAATAAACTTTTTCAATACTTAAGTTCTTTGAAGCTTTTAAAATTACAAACAAAACCATGTTTTAAATAAAATATAGAATATTTGAAGAAATTGATTATTATCATTTTTATAAACTACCCACATGTAGCAAACCATAAACAAAACTTTATTATTACAAAATATTACATATAATTTCATCATTCTTTTATGCTTTCATAGCTTTCTTATACCTTGTTTTTAATTCTTTCGTTTTTTCTTCCTTGTATTACATATTTCCCTTAAGTCACAGGATAACAATACATAAGAAAAGCAATTCTTTACTATTATGGCATTTTAAACTTTATTTTGTTTTTTTACAATTACTTTTTTCTATTTTGGTTAATGTTTTCTTGTCAATTTTCTAATCCTTAAGATTTCCTAGTATAAAAAAGGTATTAAATAATCAAACACATAACCATGACCGAAAAAAATGGAAGAATCTCTATGAAAAGGAAGGATTTAAGAAAAGTTTTTTTATTCTTTTTATTTGCGTTATAAAAAACTTTTGTTGATTGGAAAATGCCTTAAAACTTAAAATGTGTGTGTTTTCTTTTAAAAATAGCAAATTTGTTTTAAGTTTCAATTTGATTATTTTATGTCTTCAGTTGTATATGCAACAACATATTTGTTTTTATTTGCTATTGGAAATTTCCAGCTAAAAATACAATAAAGTTTCCCTTTGGGGCTTTTCCCAAGCATTAAATAATTATAACACTTGCAGTTGCATTTTAAATTTGTTTTCAAAAAGATCATTTTGTTAATTAATTATTGCGAAGAGTTTTTAATTTTCTATAAACAAATAATAGACCACAATTGTTTATAAATAAAAGAAAAAAAAAAAAATAAAAACAAACTTTATATTAATTATCTAAGTGTAATTGTTGTTTATTTGAAATTTGTTAAATATATATTTGGATAATTGAAATTAATAGAAATATCAGGTATTTGAAAAGTTGGGGAAAATTTTTAAGGGTAACAGGTGTTTTTTTCTACACCTTTGTTAGCAATTAAATGTTATTTTAATAGAAAAAGTTTCGTATTGTAAAGAAATTTAAGAAAAAAAATGGTGTTTTTTTTTATAAAAAACCTCTGACCTTTTTTGAAAGCTTTTTTTGGGACAAAACCATGTTAAAGGTTATGTTTAATTTAAATGAGAGAATAATAATAATAATAATATTTAAATAGAAACTATTTGTAAAGCTTTCACCTCCTGTTCCAAAAAACTAAAAAAATAAACAATTTAATTAATTTCAAAGCCTTCAGGTTAATTTATTAATAAAAAAACTGTTTATTTAAAGAAAAAAGTTAATTTTTACAGAAAAAAAAAAACTTGTTTAAATTCAAAAGCTTTGATCTTAAAGCTTATTTTTTATTTCTTGTTTAAAAAATTCCAAAGTCTTTAAACTAATTTATTTAATATTTAACAGAAACAATTTTATAAAGACAAAAGATTTAGTCTTCTATAGAAAAAGCTTATTTTAATTTTAAAGTTTTAATATTTGAGTTTATTTTGAAGCTTTTGTTTAAAAATCTAAAAAAGCTTTAATTAATTTCAAAGTCTTTGGACCAATTAATTTTTACAAAAAATATATTTATAAGAAAAAAAATGTTGAAGACCCAAAAAACTTGTTTTAATTTTAAAGCTTTGACCTTAACCTTACTTTTTAGCTTTTTAAAAGAAAACTAATACAACTTTAATCAATTTCATAGTCTTTAAGTTTATTTATTTCATATTTAAAATAAATATTTTTTTAAGGGCAAAAGATTTAATTTTCTATAAAAAAAAGCTTATTTAAATTTAAAAGCTTTGACCTTAGCTTTAAGCTCATGTTTAAAAAGTCGAAAAGCTTTAACTAATTTCAGGCTTTAAGCCAAATTTATTTTTGGGAAAATTTATATTTAGAAGAAAAAAAGGTTCTATTATTTATAGAAACAAATTCATTTAATTTTAAAAGCTTTCACCTAATTTAAGTGTTTTTTTCATCATTTAGAATTAAGAACGTTTTGTTTAGTTCTATAGTTCAATAAGTATTTTACTTCAAAAAGTACTTATTGAACTTATTTAGAAGCTTTTTTTTTGGTCAAAGTTTAATTTAAAAATTACTATATAACAAAAAAGTTTTATTATTTTTTATAAAAATTTTTATTTGTATAAAATAATTTTTAAATTCAAAAAAGCTTTATATGAAATCGTGACCTGTCACTAAAAACTCTTTAAACTAAAACTTTAATTATTACCAAATGTTTAAATTTTATTAATTTCTTTCTTTTTTGTTTAAATAAATAAAATTTTTATTTGTTTTTTATAGACAAAATCGTATATAAATTCAAAAGTTTTGAAGTTTTATATTTGAAGATTTAAGTTAAAAATATGCAGAATTTTAAAACAAAGCTCGAAGCTTTTAACGAAATTAATGGAGCTTTTAAAACTATAATATTTATATTAATTTAAAATCCCCAAAGAAAGAGAAAAAATTAAATAAAACTTAAAAGCTTTTTTCTCTTATTTCTTTTGCCAAATTTTTTTAAAGCTTTTTGTAATATTTTCAAAACAAGTTAACATATTTAATATGATTTTAATAACGCTTTTGTACTGATCTGTAATTAATGTTCAAAATATTTAAACTTTAATTCTAAAGCTTTTAAATTTTAACTGGGTAATAAATATTATACTTAATTACTTATAAAAAAATTTCAATCACAAAAAAAGTTTGACTTAATTTTATAAAATTTTAAATAAATTTTTTAATTTAATTTAATTAAATCAAATTAATTTTGTTTTAAAAATTTCCCAAAAAAAATATTTTTATTAATTAAAAGAAAAACAATAATAATTTTTAATAAATAAACGGAAATATCTACGTAAATTAGTCATTTAAATTTTATAAGAAAATTATAAAAATTTTCCAAAAAAAAAGAAAAGAAAAGATCAAATAAATAATAAAAGACAAATAAATAAAGATTTTTTGAAAAAATAATAATAAATATTATTACTAATAAAATAAATAAAAAGAAAGCAAAAAAGGTGACAAATAAATAAGTGACGTACGAATAAATTGCAATAAAATTAAAAATAAACAAAAAGTTTTTTTTTATTATTATTTTAAATATAATAAGAAATTAATAAACAATTAGGCTAATTAATAGCACAAAGGAACATAAACAAAACACTACAAAAAATTAAAAAATTTAGAAAAATTATTAAAGATTTTGAAAATTTTAATAAATTTTTATAACTCTTCATAAAATTTCTCTAAGTGTTAGAAATGTTTTATTATATTATAGCGCATTTAGCTGCATTTTTTTAGGAATTGACGCCATTTGTGTATATTATGACACTTTGGAATTTAAAACCAACATTCAACATCTAAAATAAATTTTATTTACACTTAGACAAAAAACCTGTCAAATTGATAACAAAATTTTAAAAAAGAATATTTTTTCTTTGTTTTAAAAATAGAATCACAAATAGATTTGATAGCTATAATTAAAATAAAAATTTATTTATATGTACAAATTATTATCTTTGATTGATAGATATAATTTGTTTAAGAGATAAATAAATTCAACAAATTTTGTTAGAAAGTGTAAATAAAATAATAATCAAGGAGTTTTGGGATTTAAATATAATTCTAACATATTAAGAAATGTCTTTTATTTATTCTAAATAAGGTAAACTATATTTCAAAGGTTTAAAAATTGTTATAATAACCATTTTAATAACCGAATAATCGTTTCAATAATCGAATAATTATGCAACTTATTGCTATTTTTCTCATAAAACAGTAATCACATATTTAAAGATATTTTCATTTAAAAAATAATCGGTTCTTGAAACGAATAATCGTTTCTTCTCACGAATAATCGTTTCTTCACACGAATAATCGTTTGAAAATATTTGATTAATCGTTTAAATTATTTTCTAAGCAGCTAAAATGTTATTATTTTCTTAAAAATTGTTATTTTTTTTTTTTGCTTAAAAATATATATTCGGTTCTTCTAATAAATTATTTGAATAACTGTTTTATCATAGATTCCTTTAACAGCTCTTCTGTTCATTCGTTTAATATTTTTAAATGAATAATCTTTTAATTAACGAATATTTCTTTTCATGAACGAACAGCTCTTCTGTTTATTCGTTTAATTTTCAAACGAATAATCTTTTAATCAACGAATAATTCTTTTCATTAACGAATAATTTTGAAAAATTTGGATATTTGTTCTTGAAAATATTTAAAGAAACATCTACACATTTTTTTATTTTTCATATAATCGTTAAAACAAACGAATAAAACTAAAACTACCGATTAATCGTATTTTTTAACGAATTAGAAATCAAAGGTATTTGTTTAAATAAGAGAATTTTTATTAAAATATGAAAAAAAAAAAATTTTTTTTGGCATTTAAATCTCCGAAAATATTCGAATAATAATTTTTTTAAACGAATAATCGCTAAAAAATATTCGAGTAATATTTAAAATTTTATATAAAAGTGTGAGAAAGTCATAAAAATATGTCATTTTAATATTTAAAAATAAGTGAATTAAATCAAAATATTCGTTATTTAAAACAAATAACCATTAAAAAATATTCGAATAAAAAATAAAAAGTTTTAAACGAGTAATTGTTATTTTTAATGAAATATCACTGAAAAATTTTAAAATATTTAAGGAATTTTTTCCTTAAAATATAATAAGTCCGGAAATAGGCCATAAAATTATAGAAATATATTTAAAATTGTATGATTAATGGTTATTATAAACGAATAATCGCTTAAAAATATTTACATTCTTAAGATAATTTTACTTTAAAATGCAAAAAAAAAAAAAAAAATTCATTTGAATGCAAAAAATTATGTACTGTCAAGGAAATTTTAAAATGTTTGTTTAATCGTTATTTTAAGCAAATAATCGTTTTTTCAACGAATAATCGCTAAAAGAGTATTCAAGTATATAAAGGAATTTTTATTAAAATGTAATAAAACTTGTAGTTCTTCATTAAAACCCTAGAAAATATCTAAAATAAAAAATATTCGTTTAAAATAACGAATAATCGTTATTTTAATCGAATAATCGTTAGAAAATATTTAAGTATTTATTGGAATTTTTGATTCAAATGCAATAAAACTTATAATATATCACAAAATGTATCAAAAATATGCGTTTAATCGAATAATCGTTAATTTAAAGGAATAATCGCAGGAAAATATTAAAATTTTTAATAATTTTTTTTATTAAAATTTAATAAATCTTATACTACTTCATAAAATATTAAAAATGTTATAAAAATATTCGTTTAATCGTTATTTTACTCGAATAATTGTTATTTTGAACGAATAACCGCTAGAAGATTTAAAAGTTTTCAATGAAATTTTTCATTAAAATGTAATAAATCTTATATTATGTCATAGAACATTAAAACTGTGTTAAAAATTATTCAATAATCGTTATATTAAACGAATAATTGTTATTTTGAACGAATAATCGATTAAATAAAATTTAAAAAGTATAAAGTTTTTAATGACAATTTTCAGTTGAATGTAATAAAATTTGTAGTTCTTCATAATATTCTTAGAGATGTATTAAACATGTTCGATTAATCCTTATTTTAAGCGAATAATCATTATTTTAATCGTATAATCCCTAGAAAATATTTTCTAGTTTATAAAAAATGTCCATTTAAATGTAATAAGAAGCATTAAATATTTTCGCTTAATCGTTATTTTTAACGAATAATAGTTACTTTAAACGATTATTCGTTAATAAATATTTGGAAACAAATAGGCAAATAATCGTTTATTATTTATTCAAAACTCTTAAGGGTCTTAAAGCTATTTTTAAATATTTTTTTTTTTTTTTTTCAATTGTTTATTTTATAGATTTTGTTAAAATCGTTCATAAGTTTTAAAATTTTACGCTTAAATTGTTCCTTTGTCTTAGTTTTGTTTCATTTTTGTTTTTTTTTTTTATTATTATTATTTTTGTATCTTATAATGTCTACTATAATAAGAAAATCTATTGCATTTTGTTTTTGATGTAATCTGTCAATTACAGTTGACATATTATTGAAATTTATTTGGTAAATAAATGTTTATAACAACTTACCGGATTTGCCGACATCTGCATTGCCAATCACTGCTATACGTACTCTGGGTATGGCAGTCTTTTCTTCAGCCTTCATTTTGATTTTAACTAGAATAATATTAAAGAATAAGAAAAAAAAATTTAATATAAATTAAATTAAATAAGCTGGGGAAAATAACAACAACTTAAATAACTTATGATTATAAGAAACAAAAAAACTTGTTAAAAGTGTGATAATAACCTTTTTTTTCCTCTCTAAAGTTGTTATTGTTTTGAATAAATAAACAAAATAAACTTCAAGATAAATATTAACATTTTTTTATCTGATTAAAAAAGAATAAACAAAAACTTTTTAAAATGTGGTATAAAAAAAATTTAGTAGAGTAGTTCAAGAGCAAATATTTCAATCATTAAGATTATTAGAAAAAATGAAATTATATACGTAAATTGTCCACACTTTTTCTTAAGCACGTTTCTTGTCTAATGTCACCAAAACATTTAAACATACATCTATCTAACCATCCATCTATCCATCCGTCCATCTAACCATCCATCTGTCCATCATTTTATTTATGTATCTTTAAGAACTTGGAGACAATTTTTTCTTTTCTTTTTTTAGAATAATATAAACAAATCATTTTTTAAATGTTTTTTTTTTATTTTTTAATAATTATTTTGTTATCTATTTGACTAAAATTATTCCAAAAGATAACAAATATTTTTGAGATATTTTTTTTTTTTCATCCCAAAAATACACAAACAAATTTTGCACGTTTATTTTCTTTTTATGAAGAATTTATATATATTTTTCTAGATGCTTATTTAAATGTTTAATTTAATTGTTTTTTCTTTTTTTTTCTCTCTCTTTTCTTTTAGTTTATTATTTGTTATAATTTATTTATGTACGTGTAGGTATAATATATATGATGAATTTTGTCATATTAAAATTTCATTTACGTAGTTTGTTTGGTATGTCAGGAATTTGTTAACTAAATATTTATTTAAGTGTTTAGAATTATAAAAATTAAAATGGAATTAAAACGTTTTGGAAACTTTTATTAAGAAAATAGACAAAAAAAAAATTAAGTTAATCATAAGATATTTTTAAAATAATTACTAACTTCAAATTACAAAGTATAAAAGTATGTTATAAAAGTATAAAAAAAATGTTATAAAAGTATAAATTGATCTATTTTTTTATTAATTTTAAATAATTAGCTTTCTCTTGCTGTTTTTTTAATTATATTTATAAATCCATTTTTTAAACAATAATTTTATTAAAAATTTATTTATTTTGTTCTTAAATTTTTTATTCAATATTTGTGGTTTTTTCTTTAGAAATTTTATTTAAATTTTATTAACAAAATTTGTATATTTTTTTAATGTTTTAAATGTGGGCTATAACCATTAAAATATAATACTTATAAAATTCTATAGATTAATTTAAAATTTTTCTATAAAAATATATTAGTTTAGTACATGATTAGCTGGGATATTTTAAATAATTTTTAAACACCCACTAAAAGAAACAAATTATTGTTGAGCCATTAAAAATGAAACTTTTTTTGACATATTACTAATTTAACATAGAAAAGCTTTTTAATAAAAAAAATCAAATACAAAAATTTCATTACAAAACTATGTTTGAAAATATTTAAATTTATGTGAAAAAAATATATTAACACCCACCAAAAAAAAAAAAAAAAAATGAA
>MINK01007037.1:0-13412 GCA_001735545.1 Phormia regina
TTGACTCCTCGCTTCATATTGACGTATATAATATGATTTTCATCTCTTATTGATATGTTGCCTAAATTTGCTAAAATGTGACACACTTGATAAATGTTTTCACTCGTGACTGTTTCGTTTACAACGATCCTAAAGGAGCTGGTGTGGTAAGCAGATTTCAAGTTTAGAAAATTATCGGTGACTATTGTGTTGATGCATTCAGAAATGATACTGTCCATGCCTAGGGCTTCAAGTAATGTGTAATTGCTTTCTTCAAAATCATTAAAGTTTTCATGCATCATGTTCATTAATCGGTTAAAAACCAATGCATCATCGGTTACAACATCACTACTTGCTCGAGAACGTATTTGCTCTATTACCCCACGAATATACCAACCATACACATTCTCAAAATCAAAATCTTGTAACATCTGCAGTCGCTGTAATAATTTGTCCGTTATTATAGCTGTATTATTCCGTATGATGCCTGTAGTTTTTTCTCTATAGAACTTATCTACTAAAACTTCAATTTTGGATTGCTCAAAATTACTTTCAGTACCTTTCTCCAGAGTGCTCATTATATTTGTTACCGTTGATCGTGTGCAACCTAGATTAGCGATAAAACTGTTCAACGTAGTTTGATATACTTCTTTCTTTGTTTCATTATCTTCCAAAACTTTTATAAGTGCAAAGCGAATTTCTTTATTTTCACATATTGTCAATCTATCATTTTCATAAGCAGTTTTTTGTAATGTAGGAAAGCAGAATAGGAACGCTTTAATGGCTATATATGGCATCCGGGCCTTGATAGACTCGTGTATCTGCAATTTGACTTTTGTATCAATATCCTGCTGTATCATGTCGTAAATGTTTCTGAGTCTGTCTGCATCTTCGCCAATTGCAACGAAATCAAAAAAATCCTTATACCTGATTGTATGTGCTCTTAGCTGGATGTTATTTGTAAAATGTTCTGTTTTGTCACCTTCTTCTATGTAACTTTGCAAACACGTTATTATGTCAGGTAGAAACTCAACATTGTTTGTCAAGCCTTTTGCTTTGTACTTTATTTGTATGACAGTGCACAGATCATTCGGAATGTTCATACGCAGAAGTTTACAGCAAAACTCGTGTAAAGATTGTGAGTGAACACAATTGTCTTGAATGTCAATTGCAGTATACTCCAAATCATTCAGTTTTTCTTCAAATGTTTTCGCAATCCTAATACTGTCATCTAAACCCATTTTGAATTTTTGCGACAAATTACAGTTTGATGCACATGCAATAGCGCTAAAAACTAAAAGCAAAAACGTCGCACTCATTTTTATGCTCTGAAGATATACAAAAATCATGTAATGCAATTCATTTACGCTTATATGCTTTTAATTCTTATCGTGACCTATTTTATCATCTGTTATCTAGGGATAAAGAAAAAAACAAGGTTGTTGGAAACTACTAATATTATCTGTTTATTATGTAAGCCAAAACACATTTATACAAGAAACATATGGAGAGTCTTGACAGAGGCTTTTAAATTACATTTAATTGTATGCAAAACTTTAATTAGATGTCAAAGTTGTCCAAAATGCAACTTATCAAGTGTTAAACAGCTTTGATACTTGTGGCATTGCAAAGGAAAATAGAATTTGAATAGCAACAATTGCAATAGTGAACCAAGCAAATATAAATACTGTATTATTTTTCTTAATGCCTGCGCGATCCATAGTCAGATTAAAATATTAGAGTTTTATAAAATGCGAAGATCTACAGTATTTTCTCGTCTTTTTATAATAAAAAGCATTAATATGTACTTGGTATGAAACACTCATTTTCTGACATTATTACCGAACAATTGCATTAAAGCTAAAAGATTTTCATATGCATTTTAGCAAAGTATAATTGTCGTAAAGCGAATGTTTATTTATATTTTCATTCATCTTTTCTGGGGTAGAATAAATAGTTAGAAGAAATATGAATATTATCACGACACCCCCTTCGCTAATGTTTACTCTCTCTTAATGTGAGATTTGTTTAACCTGTACCTTGCATTTCCTTTGGTTACAACATAGCTAGTTTCTGATAATTTTTTTTCAATTGTATATCCTGACTCCCATTTACTATTAAATTTCCCACAATTTGCTTCTTTGTATATCATAACTCGTTCCCCAACACTGAATTCATCCTTGTCAAACACCTTACCTTTTACAATACTTTTAGTTGCATATTTCAAATAATTTGAATCCCTTTTGTTAATAAGTTTTTGTATACCTTCATGTTTTATAGGTAAGCCATATTTAATGTCAACCGTTAATTGCGGCTGTTGACCATGTTTTAATGCGTATGGAGAGGTAGAAATGGCTCTGTTGAATGATATGTTAGATGCGTAAACAGCTCGGCTAAGATTATGTTCCCAGGTGTCTTCATTAAAATTGCAGATTTTGACTAGCTTCCTAAAAAGTGTTTGGTTGGCCCTTTCAACGCATCCCATTGTTTTGTGGTGGCCAGGTGAGTTATTTATCCATTTTGTTGAATATTTAGTGCAGAGATATTTTATGGCACTATTGCAAAATTCAGTTCCATTATCACTTAGAATGCGTTCTGGTGTGCCGTGTTTATTAAAAATCAGTTTTTCAATAGCTGAGGCTGTATTCTTAGCAGTTTTTTGGTCCAAGACACATGCTTCAATCCATTTGCTATAGTGGTCGATGCAAACAAGTATGAATTTATTTTCGCCATTAGAGTTTTTAAGTCTTCCAATTGTATCTACCTCCCATAGCTCATTCGGTCTGCTTGTAATAATTATTCTGTTTTTCGTATTAATCTTAGAGTTTCCTATTTTTTTGCAGATGTTACAATTCTTAGCAAAATTCTTGATATCATTATACATCCCAGGCCATGAGTATTTGCTTTTTAGAAGATAAATCATGTTGTTAACACCACCGTGTCCTGTAGTTTTATGATACGAAGTTAAAATCTCGATTTTTTGCTTATGTGTGAGTGGTTTTATGGTGCTCACTGAATTGATGCATAATTGGCGACTAAGGCCATCTGCATAATTTTCCTCTCCCTTAATGTATAAAATTTTAAATTTAAAGTCTTGAATCTTAAGAGACCATCTTAGCATTCTTCCTGAGAGATTTTTAGCTGTATTTAAGTATTGTAATGAAGCATGATCCGTTTTTAATATGAACTCTTTGCCCACTAAATATGCTCTATAGTGCTCCAAGCCTTTAATTATAGCTAAAAGCTCTTTTTCGGTGACAGTGTAATTCATTTGTGCTTTGTCCATTGATTTTGAATAGCAGCTAATTATTGATTCTGAATTATTTTCATTCCGCTGAGAAAGTATTGCGCTTATCCCGTATTGACTAGCATCGGTTGTAAGTATAAAGTCTTTGTTTATATCTGGCTGGGCTCTATAGGTTATGTTACTTATTGCATTTTTCAATTGTATAAAGGCGTTATTCAATTGGTTGTCCCATTTTATCGCTTTAATGCTCCTTTTTGTTTCTCCTTTAAGAATGGTAAACAGCGGTCTAGCAATGTTTGCGTAATTGACAATGAACTCTCTGGTATAATTACAAAGGCCTAAGAACGATCTAAGTTCTTTAATGTTTTTGGGTCTTACATATTGTTGTATTGCTGCTTGTTTAGATGGATCTGGTAGAATTTTGTTTTTTTTGATTATGTTTCCAAGAATTTTGATCTCAGTTTGATAAAGTTTGCACTTTGTCTTATTGAGTTTGATCCCTGCTGCCTTTAATTTGTTAAAGACAATCTCTATGTGATTTTTATGGTCTTCCAGATTTTTAGAAAATATGATAATATCATCTAAGTACGGAATAACAAATTTATATAAGTCATTTTTGAAAATAGTGTCCATACAACGCTGGAATGTGCTCGGGGCGTTGCAAAGCCCGAATGGCATTCGCGTAAATTCATATAATCCGTTCTTATAGGCGAAAGCGGTTTTAGGGATGTCATCTTCATCAATAGGAATTTGGTAGAATCCTGATGTGGCATCTAATGTGCTAAATATTGCTGAGTTTGCAAGACTGTCAAATATATCATCGATTCTAGGGATTGGATAACAGTCCTTTATTGTTGCTGTATTTAATTGGCGGTAGTCGATACACATTCTAAGTGTACCGTCTGGCTTTTTGATCGGAACAATTCTAGAAGCCCACGGACTGTTAGAGGGTCTTATTATTCCAAGTTTGATGTTTTTTTGTATTTCTTCCTCCACCTTTTCTTGCCAGTGGATGGGAATTTTATAAGAAGTTTGTTTTATTGGTATTGAATTACCAGTGTTTATTTTATGTTTGATTACATTGCAGAGTGTGAATTCGGAGATCTCATTAGAAAAGAGTTTTTCGTATTTTTCGAAGGTTTTGTCTTGTAACTCGAATGTAGGAGTTACGCTGTTTACTTTCAAATTGTATTGAGTGCAGTTTTTGCCTAACTTTATTTCGTTTGCAAGCTTGTATAGGACGTCGACATATTTCTTAATAAATGGAAGTCCCAAAATGGTATAGACTGGCCTATTATTTGATACGTACGCATCAAAAACATATATCAATCCATCTATTTTTATTTCTAAGTTCTTAACTTTTCCAATAATCTTTAAATTGTTACCTGTTGCCGAACTAATCTTAATCTCCTTATCTATGCTTAAAATGGTGTAATTAGAAGGTATCACGGATTTATGAACTAGGCAAACGTCTGCGCCTGTATCAATTAGTGCAGTAGTTGGGTTGTTGGAAACGAATGCATTTTTCTTAAAAATATTTGTTTCTGGGCATGTCTGAAAGGCTGAGTAAATAAAAGTCTCTTTATTCGTTTTAAATTTCTCATCAGACTCACTTTCATATTCCTCAACCACATTGACGTCCCTGTTCTCGTTTCTTGTGTAGCCTAACTTCTTAATTTTAGCTAAGGTGAAGCAGTCTTTTGTAGCGTGGTTGCTCTTTCCATGGTACTCACAGTATAATGACGTATTGTTTTTCTTGGGCCCTTTGTTGCTTTTATAAGATTTTTTTGTATAAAATATTTCTTGCTCGGGTGTAACAAGTGTTGTCATTTTTTCTCCGAATGGTATCCATGCCATTTCGATAGTTCGCTTGTAGAAGTCATCCCAGTCATAGTTCTCATAAGATACCTGCCACATGAGTGTACGTAAATCAGAGGGAGAGCGTGAAATCACCAATTTCATCAACATATCAACAGTGATCATCTTTTTGCTAGCAATGATGTTAGCTTCGGATAGTAATTGTATGTACTCTTCTTTTGTACGAACCGTTTTTCGATTAATGAATTTTTCAACCGTTTCTGTCGCCACTTTTTTGTTTTCAAATCTTTCAACCAGCTGATTTACTAATTGAGGTAAGGAAACTCCTGGTGTTCTAGAGTGTACGTTGGCAGCAAATGTCTGCGCGTCACCTCGAAGTTTTAATAGGATAATGTTCCTTGTGCCCTGTTCGTTCAACTGACAGATTTCAGCAAGCATATTGACTTCTTGTAGCCAAGTGTTGATGTTCTCTGACTCCTTTCCACTAAATTCTTTAAGTGCGCCTGCTGCTGACGCCATGTCGTAAAGCGAATGTTTATTTATATTTTCATTCATCTTTTCTGGGGTAGAATAAATAGTTAGAAGAAATATGAATATTATCACGACAATAATAATTATCCAAACCGTGGTACATTTGTTTAAAACACGCTAAAAGCCATGATAGCGCTTCTGCATCATACATGTTAAATATTGCAAAAAATTAGCTTTTCATCTGGTTATCTGCAGAGCTATGCAAAACTCAGCTTCCAGATAAAATTGCGTTTGTTGATTAGATGAAGCGGTCTGAGATTAGTTTCTTATTTCTATAAATGTCTACATAAATATCATTGTAACCTGATTATAGATTTTGATAATGATTTGGCCTTTGTTGTAACTGACACTGTATATTATTTTTTATGTGAGATCATATATCATACATAACATTTATTGTCTCGTGATTTATATTCAAGCTAGATACAGATTCACTTTGATTTTCATTTTTGAAAAAACTCCGAATATGAGTTAGCAATTACATGGATGCGTATTGATTGTGACTATAAGCTCAATGGATATAAGATATATAAACGCAACCTCGCAAATAAAACCCATACTAGCAAATTATTTTAGCAAAAATCTTGGTTTTCTTGTAATCTAGTATTATTAGTCTTAAAAGATCATATATGTATGTAAAGAAAACTAATTTGGTATCGCAATTTACATGCAAAAAATTATAGTCATACTTTTTATTTAATTTAAGTTTTGTTTATCATCTGTAACATTCAAATTTGCACCCCTTACATCCATTTCACCCGGGTTAAGATTTTGCTCAATTAATTTATCAGTTTGTAGGTTGAATGGGTCAATATAAGTGCGTTCAAGATTCGTAGGATTGTGATGTGGGAATTTCATTTCATCACTGTCCTCGAGTGATTTGGTCAATGAGCTTTTCAACACAGGCTGTTTGCCATGTGGTTTGTCATCTTCAGATTTTCTCTTTCCTTCCTCTAATATGTTAAATAATTCATTTGATCCCATTTTGTCTTCATCTGGTTGTCCAAATGTCTTATCAAAGTTTTGTAACAAATCGTCAATGCTTTGTCCGCCGTATGCTTGATCATTGACTTTGTCATTGAAATTGTACAGACTCGCTGAACTATCAAATGGACTCTTTTTCTTGTCATCATCGTCATTGCTTAGGGTTGAGAACGAACTGTTTATGGGTGTAGTTACTTTGCTAAAGTCACTAAATGGAGTGAATGACCTGACACCTGTTTCATTAGACCCACCATCAGTAAACATGTCAAGTGATTTGGGTCTAAAGGCATCTTTATCTTTCTCGTCATTGTCATCCAAATTGATTGATGGTTTGGTGCTTCTTTGATTGCTATTTTTGTAATCATCGCTGAGCAAGTCTATTGATCGACCGCTAAACGTATTTTTGTTTTTGTCATCTCCGCTGCTAGGACTGCTTATTCCTTCATTGTCCGATGACTTTCTTTTTGTGTCACCCACTGTCAATGGTGCTTTTTTGCTACTATCATTTTTGTAATCTGATTGGAAAGTCTTGTCAAAGAAATCAGCTGCATTATTACCAAATCCATAGTTACTGAGGTATTTGTCATTCAAATGATCTGCATCTTTTCCATCATCGATAGTAAGATTCTTTACAAACATCCCACTTTGGTCCTTGTCATTTGACGACCTTTTCTTGCTCACGTTATCAATTGATCTTTGCTCAAGCTTGTTTTGTGAGTTTTTTGACTTGTTTCCGAACAGACTTCTTTCTTTTTTCGAGTAATCATCATTATCAATACTACTTATGCTACTATTTTCCATTTCGACTGAAGAGTCTAGGTCACTTTCATCTCTAGCCTTTCTATCATATGATCCATTTTCACTTTCTCTTCTCGCACTAAGTCTCACTGTTGGCTGACTTTGTAGACTGTTAAATAATTTAGGCATTTTCGATTCTTTTTCTCCATTCTTCTTCCATTGCTTTTTGTCATTCTTTATTTCTGTTTTCTTCTTCTTTTCTTCCTTGTCTTTGCTCAATGGTCTGACTGTTTGTGTGATAGTTCTTTGCATAACAACTAGTTTCGATCTATGCTTAGGCTTGTTTTGTGGTGTGCTAAGTGTAGAGTTTACTTGATAAGGTGTTGCTGCAGCTTTGCTCTCTTTTATCGGAACAATAAGAATCGGTTTCTTTTCTTCCTTATCTTTTTGTGGCATTATATAAATATTTGTGTTTTGACTGTATCCACTATCATTTTTGTTCTTTTCATCTTTGTTTTCATGATCATCACTCTCGCCAAACAAAGCTTTGCTAGCCATTTTCTTATTCTCATCGTTACTGCTTTGCTTTGATTCTCTCAATTTCTTACCTCGTCCTTCATCTTCATAATCACCATCAGATGTTGATTTATTTTTATCATTTGTTAGTTCATTTTTCTTTTTGTCATCATCTTTGTTACCATCACTAGTTTCTGGTGTTATTTTGATTTCTTTTTCCTTTTTGTCTTTGTCACCTGATAGTATAGAGTTCATGTCATAGTTTAACATTTCTAATGATCCAAACGCTGGCAAATCACTTGCAAGCGGTAATAAATCATCGTCTTTCTTCTTTTTGTCGTCATCTAATGTAGCATTCCTTTTTCGCTTATCAGCTTCTGGACTTGTAGATCCTTCTGCAGTTATTATTGTCAGATTCATTGCACCTTCCTTATCGTCTTTTTTCTTGTCACCAGAACTATTTGTTCCTTTGTTATCTGTTGCTATTATCATCATACTCAATGGATTCTTTTTCTCTTTATCATCATCCTTCTTCTTATCGTCTGTTGCTATGATAGTCATGCTCATAGGATTCTTTTTGTCATCAGATTTAGATTCTTCTTTGTCCTTATCGTCAGACGATGGCTTAGTGATAATCTTCTCTTCCTCTTTCTTCTTGTCAGTAGTTGATGTCAAGCTCATTGAGTTCCTTTTATCTTCAAATAATGGTGCTGATCTAGATTCTTCCTCTTTTTTCTTGTCATCGCTAGCACTCAATGGATTCTTTTTAGTCTTGTCACCTGAGAATGGTGATCCCAACACATCCTTATTCTTATCGCCCAATGTCATTGGACTACTTCTGTTGCTATCGTTTGATGGCAATGTTACCTTTTCATCATCCTTCTTCTTGTCATCATCAAGCGACAAAGATGATGGCAATGTAATTTTTTCATCATCTTTTTTCTTATCATCATCAGATGCCAATTTTTCCTCCTCTTTTTTCTTATCATCCGAAAATGGTGTACTTACAACCTCATCTTTCTTCTTATCATCATTCTTTTTATCATCACTCGCAATTATCATCATACTCATTCCATCCTTCTTTTTATCGTCTGTCGTTATAATAGTCACATTAGGTCTTTTATCGTCTTTTTTATCAGAATCTGATTTCTTATTTTTGCTTGCACTGTTCATATCTTCTTTATCTTCATCTGTAACATTTGCTGAAACAACAGCTACACCTTTTGTTTTGTCTTTATCTGTCTCTGTTAACATAGTTATTTTGTTAACACCAGAACCGTTCTTTAAATCTTTATCATCGCCATCAAGAACAACAACCCTAGGTGACATTGAACCATCATCTCTGCTTGAATCTCTGCTTGCATCTCTGCTTGCATCTCTGCTTGCATCTCTGCTTGCATCTCTACTAGTATCGCTATTTCTTGAATCTCTGCTAGTATCGCTATTTTTTGAATCTCTGCTCTTATCATTATCTCTTCTCTTCAATCCATTATTCTCATTTCTAGTCTCATTTTTACTCTCATCTCCACCATTCCTATTATCACTATTGTTCTTCCTAAACATATTATTTACCATATCTTCCATCCTTTTCACCACAATTCCTAACTCATCCATATACCCCTCTTTCAAATTACTTCTTAACCGCATAGTCTGTATATCTATCAAAGTTATTAACCCTAAGCCTGCAATTACTAATGCAGTACCGAACACAATCTTTTTCTGTTTTGTCATAAAATAAAAAAAACATTAGGTTTTAATAGTAAAATGAAACATATTAGTTACAAAAATGTATCAGATTACCAAATGTATCAAAAATATGTGATATTAAAATGTGAATGAGAAGATGGGCAGGGATGAAACAAAGTAACAGAAATAAAAGAATTAAAAAATTTAAATTTATAGGTTTTTTGGTGAACAAATAATTCGTAATTAAAAAGCGACAACATTATTTGATAAAAATGCAACTCATGAAAGCCACAAATTCGATTTTGCATATTGATTATAATCGAAAATCACTCAAGTTTTTTATCATGAGGCTTTTCCATAAAAATTATCTTTGATAACTAAAACATTGCAAAAACATTAAGCACACATTGACCATGCCAACTCATAGGTAAAACAACATTTATGTCTATAAGTTTTAAAATAGGCAAATTGCGTCCTTACTATATTTTTCCTATCAGAGATAAAGGTTATCTACTAAATTGACAAAAAAAAGTTTGGATGTAACAAAATTTGAGTAAATGAGATTTTTGCTGTATTACAGCCACAAGAAACACAGAAAAATTTGTTCAGAGCGAACTAAAAGACCAAGTTTTTCTTTTACGTTTGTTTTATTCGTGTGTCAATAAGCTATAACAAAAAGATAGTTTTAAGTGTTGTTTGCTATACCTTGCAACAACAAGTCTACACTGTTTCTCTTAGCTTTGCATTTGCTTAAGTACTTATATACATTTACAAAAAACTTACAAAACTATAAATATTTCTCACATCCATTCTTAAAATTTCTCTATCATTTCCATCCACCTCCACATATCTTATACTCTCTTCTCTTCTCCATTCTTTCCATTTTTTTATACTATTCTTTTTTCTTATTTTTTTATCCCCATAAAATGCCATTCCCTTCTTCACACACAATTCTTTACAAACTCTTCCACTACACATTCCTCAAAGCAAAACTTAAACCAAACGATTGGCCAGTCATTTACTTACAAACAAGAAATGATAAAAAAAACATTATAGCGTGTTGTTATTTGAATGAGAATGATGAAATAGAAATACAAATGATAGATACGAATAAAGGAATAGAAAAGAAAGAGAAACATATTGAAGATGTTAAAGATGATAGAGAAGTAAGTTTTGATGTGAAAGAAAATGAAAGAGAAGAGAAATTGAATGAGCTTGTAAAAGATTTAGAAATTGAAGAATATAAAGAAAATGAAATGCATGAAGACGAGGAAAGCCAATCTAATGAAGAGAATGAAGAAGTGCATGAAGGAGACCAAAGTGAAGTTTTGCACAAAGAAGATAAAAGTGAAGATTTGCTTAAAGAAGATGAAGAAAGCATAGATAATGAAATAGAATTGGGTGATACAACGCATGAACAAAACAATGACAGCATAAATGCAGAAGTTGAGTCTATGCATAAAGAATATAAGAAAAGCATAAACAATGCAAATAACGAAGACAAAGCAAACATAAACAAAGATAGCACTGATGACATTTTGCATAAAGACATAAACAAAGACAGCACTAAAGATAGCATAAATGACAGAGCAACGATGAAAGATGACATACAAAACAGCACAAACACACAAAATGCAGTCAATAATATTATGAAAAACAAACAGAGTTTGTATAAACAAAAAAAGGCTATCCTCTTTTTACACGACAGAAACCAAACAAGATACGACAACACCGAATTCATTTCCTCACTCAAATCCCTAAACTACACCATTCTCATCCCCGACATAAGTGGATTCGCAGATACAAAATCAAAATTCTCATTCCCACGCTCCATCAACGATATCCAAAGATGCCTAGACTTTCTAAGTTCATTCGATGTAACCATCATTGGTTCTGGTTTTGGTGCCTTTTTAGTTATAAACTATGCATCCACTTTCTACGATTACAAGACTGTACTTATAAATCCAACCACATTCACTCACTACTACACTTCTTTGTTTGAGAGTTTTAGTGTAAATCTTCAACATTTTGTGAGTGAAAAGACCATTGTTTTTTGTGTTGGACAGGAGGAGAGTATGAAAATTGGAGGAAAGATAGGGTGTAAGATATATCGAAGTGAGAGTGATAGTGTAAAAAGTCTATTGTATAATGAAGAAGTTGTAAGAAAGATTGATGAATTTATGCAAGAAGAATAAAAAAATAAAATGTTATAAAAAAATAAAATGTTATAGAAATGATAATGTGATTATTTGCATAGTTTTTAGTTATCTTAGTGTAATTTTTTTGTAACATTAATATTCTACTTTCTTTTTGCTTTTTATTTTGTGTACAAAGTCAAATACTTAGAATTGAACAATTTAGAGTATTACACCGCATAATTTACAGATTAATTAAAATATAGAAAAAGAATGTGTATACAATTTACACAGATCTTTTTAAGACTTTTCGTTTAACTTAATTTTTTATTTAAGTGGCACAAACTTAGAACTACTTGTTGCTCCCACTCCCGGCCTTCCATGTCCACCATTATTCTTCGTTGCAACATAATCACTAAACCTATGTCCTATCATTTCAGGCTTTATTTCCAATGGTACAAATACTCTTCCATTATAAACAGCTACCAAGTTACCAACAAAGATGGGCAGAATGACCATAGACCTGGCATGTGTTCTAACAACACCCACTTTATTGTCTTCATTCAAATTCTTTTTGGCATTAAGGCATTTCTTTATGAGTGTAAGTTCGCGAGGTGCTAAGCCACGAAGGATGTGGCGACGAGCGTTTGAGCGTAATAGGGTGATGAATGAGAGGAGAGGCATTTTTAGGATCTCGTCAAGGTCGATGCCTTGGAAGGTGTGTTTGCGGAAAACGCGTTTCTTCTTTTCGGTGTTTATGTTCATTAAAGGGTAATGAAAAATAGAAATAAGAGTTAAAAAGAAAGAAAAGGGAAGAGATTGGATAGAATAAGGGAATGTGAAGAGATGAGATTATGGAAGAAGTTGAAATGAAAAGATGTGGTTGGATTAAAGAAAAGACATAGGACTGAGGCGGAAGAGATTGAAAAAAGAGAAATCGATAGAATGAGATGAAGGAGTGAATGGGGTAGAGAATATTAGTATGAACTGTTAGAAAGCGATTATGGGTGTAGGAAATCATTTGGAAATGGGTAATGGACAAAATAGAAAGAAGTAAATTTTGAACCAGTAAAGATTGCAACAAAAGGTCTGAGAAACGCAAGAAGGTGTCTATGCTGTGGGACATTCTTTTCGTTAATTAGATCACTACAAAGGAATATAATTGTAAGATAGAGAAACACTCCTGTGAGGTAAACATAGAAAAAAGATGATATGAGACTCATTTTAAAGATTATGCAGTGCGAATTGTTTTACCAGTCTTTTAGGATGTGACTGAAGTTTTAGGCAATTCTAAATTTAAAACGCAAATAGTAGTCGAAACATGTAATTGGTTATTTTGAATTTCTACATGCATATTTTCATTTATAGTTTTTCTTAGATTTACCTTTGTAAAATTGACATATGTATTCCTTCACAGCTTTATTAAATTTACTGTGATTTTAGTTAGTGATAATGAAGTGTTAAGAGATCCCTTTAGCATATCAAATAAAGCCAGTTTTTATTATAAGTGAGAAGGTGGTTTTGAAGCACAAACTCCAAAAGTATCTTTAAATTGTTTTTAAAATTTATTTTTTCGATTTTGATGGTGAAAAGGGCGCATGGTTTTAGTAGGTATTTAGTTTTATACTAATTTCGCAAATTAAGCGAGAAATTAATTAAATTTTCAAATTAGCAAAGAAGCAACAATTAAGACATATGATTAAAATAGAAATTTCGGGATCGCAAGCCATATTTTGTCTGAATGTTCATAATTTATCATTCTGGCTGCTTTATTAACA
>MINK01007048.1:0-15511 GCA_001735545.1 Phormia regina
TTGACCTTGAAGTTCATAATTTATTTTCATTTGTCACATATAATCTAATTTCAATTTTTTAATTTTTGATATCAATTTCGAACTTTTAGAATAGAATTAGAATTAATGGCAACTAAATTCTTGGTTAATTTTGGCCTCCAATAATTTAAAGGTTAACTTTAAGTTCATGTCTTCTATTCTACCGTTAATTTTCATAATATTTTTGCTCAAAATTATCATTTGAACAAACTGTAACTTTTTCTGGTGATTAAAAATTAATGGCTGATTGTGCGTTAATCAGTTGAAATCATTTTTAAAAAGTTTCTAGATAATTAGGACAGATATGTGATACACTAATTAATACCTTCAGAATATTTGCGATAAATTTACTATTGATTATTATTGAAATTGCTTTATTAATAGATAAGCTATAAACTGAAAACCACAATTCTTATGTAAAATGATTTTTCCGAAGATTAATTTTATTAACCATTAACTATATTTAATGGAAATATATTTATTAGCTAAACTTTTTACAATTCCATATAATTTAGATTAATGCTAACGATTTTAAACATTTAAATATTATCTAACATTTTTACAAACACTTTTTTGTTTTATTTTTAATATAAATAGACCCTGGACCATAATAACAATTTGTCTTAAATTTATTAACAAATTTAAACGGTTTTAGGGTTAAATATGTAAGTGTGTGTGTGTGTGTGTGTGTGTGATTTTAACAAATATAAAAAATCAAATGTAACTAACAATTTTAAAATAAAAACTTACAACAACTACAAAATAAAGTCCACACATTAAATCGTTTGGCATTTTTACTTTTAGCATTTTTCTTCTTTTTTTTCTTATTTTTTTTGTTAATATTGTTGTTGTTTTTGCTATAGTAGTGGCTGCTGTTGGATTTGTCTAAAATTATTGGCAACAACAGCTGCTGCTGCTGCTGCTAACTTTAGTACAAAATTATAAAAAAATGTGTGCTATCCATTGGAGTTTAGAGCCAGTTTCTGTTACGAGTACAAGTCTATTTTTTTTTGAAGCCGGCACTACTTCTAGTTTATTGAGTTTATAAATTTCTTAATGCAGTTTGTAACGAGTTTACACACACTTTTCAAACACACACTTTTCAAACACACACAAACAAGACAAAAAAGAATTGATGTTTGTCATAGCTGAGATAAAGAATTAAAAAAAAAATAACTAATATTTTTTTTAGATCTAAAACAAAATTGGTGGGAATTTTTATTTTTATTAACAGCTTTATTAAGTTTAATTAATTTTATTTATTAAGTTTAATTAATTTTATTTTATTTAATTTTTTTTTAAATACCTACCCTTTAAATCCTTATAATCCTTATAAAAGGGTATTTCCATTATCATTGTTTAAGGAATTTTATTCTTGTATATGTATTTTTTCTTTAAATGTTTTAGTTTTTATTGGTCTGGTTTGATTTTAGCTTTTTTCCCCCCTAAGTTCCTTTAATTACACGTGTGTCTGCTAAGAAAAACTAAAACAATCCTTAGTATATGTTTGTTGGTGGATTTTTGTCTCTATGACAAAAAAATAATAAAAAAATCTTTCATGCTATACAATTCTCAGTCAGACAGGCCTTGTGTGTCTGACAATAACATGCCGGTAAGACTTGATATAAAATAGAAATTTGCAAGATAAAATACATAAACATACAAACACACTTACATACATACAAATAAAATAAAAATCTGGTTTTTCCTTTAAATTTATTTGTCTTCTGTAATGGCAAAAAGGCTGATTTTTTTCCTAAAAAACTATAGCAGAGACTCTTAAATTGTGAATTTGTTAGCATAAAGATATATGTAATTTTTTATTCTCATATCAATAACTTAATATCAATAATGATTTTTGTAAAACAAATTTATTGAAAATATTGAGATTAAAGTTATTTAAAAGTTGTGGTATCATTTTAAGCCCTATTGTCTTTGTAATGTTTAATTTCAGAGTTCTTCACATAAAAACATGATACAAGGAAACAAGGAAATTTTGTTTGAAACAAAGTACCTAACTCTATAAGTGTGTTAGTAAAAAAGTACCTAACTCTAAGTATGTGTTACAAAAAATGTGAATGTGTTTGTTCTTTTTTATTTTTCTTACACATACAGAGTTTAAAAAAAATATTTTATATTTTAATTTGTTTGAATTTTCTATACCAAAAATTGAAACTCTGTTGAAGAATTTAATTATAAAAAAAGAAAAAGAAAAAAATGTAAAAAAATTTTAAAAATAAAATATTTGTGTTTTGAGCAAATTTGGCCCTTTTGAATATAAAAATGGACTCATATTGTAAGAAAAAATTTTAAAAACATGTGTGCAATTGCAATTCAGTGCAAAAATGCTTAATGATTTCAAAATTTAGTGATAAAAACATTTATCGATGTTGTTTTCTTTGTATAAGTTCTCTCACAATTCACACAGTATCCGTATGTGTGAGAGAGAATTTTTATAAAAAGAGAGTCGGACTTTGGTTTGAAATTTAAAAGTTTTTTTGAAATTATTTTTTTTTTATAAACAAATAGTTGCCACATTATAACAAGGGATAATTATAATTTTTATCAAAATAATTAATAAATTAATTAAAAGAAAATATTTTATTTCGCTAACCTATTAAAACACAACCAATATATGTTTAAAATGCAACCAATATATGTTTAAAAAATTGTTTGAAGTACCATTAATGTAATTTTGACCTTCGTGTAACGTTAAAAAAAGCATTCAAGAAATAGTAGATCCATTATTAAATTGTTTGGTATATTTTTATTTCAGAACATAGATTGAATGAAAGAATAACTCAAATAGTAGGGTTTTATATTTTGAACAAAAAGTCGAATTTTCGATTTTTCGACTTTTTTCATGTTTAAATAGACGATTTTGCGTTTTTTAAATTTGGAATAGTCGATTTTTCAACTATTTTCGACTTTTCGATTTTTCCCGACTAAGATTGACTTTTTTCGTCTTTTCGATTTTTTCCGACTATTATGACTTTTTGCATTTTTTGTTTGCTATTTTCGACTCTTCGACTTTGACATCAATGATCAAAAAAAAAAACTTTATCAGATATTTACGTCTTATTAAATTCGCCTTAAGATGTTTGATGTGCCGATTATGGTCAATATCTGACTTTGCGCCATTTTGGATATGTTATGTTGCCACTCTTTTATAAGTAGAAAAATAAATACGTTTTCACTTTTAAAGTTTTTCGACTATTTACCACTTTTTCCGAATTTTTGATTTTTTTCGAATTTTTCCGACTATTTTCGATTTTTTTCCGACAATTTTCGACGTTTTTTTATTTCTTTTCGACTATTTGCGAATTTTTTCGAAATTTCGAATATTACTTTTACGATTTTTCTGGCAACAAGAAACTCGATTTCTCGACAATTTGCAAACCAATTCGTCTATTTCGACTTTTTCCAACAAAAAGTCGATTGTTCAATTATCGATTAGTCGATTTGATAAACTCTATAAAATCGTGACTGGGAAATCGCTCCAATATTTAATAATAGATGATAAACTAGACATAATATTAATGTCTGTAAGTAATTATTTTTTTGAACATATAAAATTTTGATTCTAAATATTTAGAAGGTTCAATTTCACCAGATATTTGTGAAAGTAATTATAAATATAAATTTGACCTTTGACCTTAAAGCTCAATATTTACTAAAGCCAAGTTTTAATTTCAGGTATTTAACTTGCAATATAAATTTAGATTTTTTAATATAAAAAAATTAAATTAAAACTAAAATTTTCGATTATTTTGAACCCTAATGTCTCTCAAGTTTAATTTTCACGGAATATTTTTGCTAAAAATTTTACAAAAAATATAAATTACAAAAAATGGGAATTTATTTTTTAGAAAAATTTATACAAAGATTTTCCAAAAAAAACTATTCCAATTACTATTTTAATTGTACAAATTAATCAATTGATTAACATTAAAATTTGTAATAATTTTTAATAAAAGTAAAACAATTTATCGGTTTTAAATTTTTTCTTAATCTATCAATTGATAAATTAATTAAATATAAATAAAGAATAATCTTAATTGAATACACAATTTTTTTAATAGGTGGAATTTCAATTAATAAAATAATTGAATATATATTATTCGTATATTAGATTTTAAATTGAATTTTATTTGTTAGAATACTTTGAGTTTGTGTAGTTATAAAAATATTTAAGATTTTAAATAAATTAAAATTTTAAAATTAGTTAAAAAAACAATCTGTGGTCATTTTGGGCAATAAGCTTTACAGGGTTAATTGCGAATATAATAAAGCACTCAGTAGATATTTTCGTATAAATAAATATCTTTTGACTTAAGCCATATATTCAGTATTTAAAAAGAAAAAAATAATTTTGAAAATGTTGACCTTTGACTTTTAATTTGTATAAAATTATAATTATACATTTGTAATATATGATCTGAAGTATTTTTAATTCTTTATGGAGTTTTAAGTTTTTTACGCATTATTTTTATTAAAAAAAAAAACTATTGACATTTGACCCCAATACTGAAAAGGATTAATTTCATTGAAATTATTTGTTTACTTATGATCAGTATTATTATTATCATAATTTTTATTAAAAAAGAAAAAGCCTTTAAAAGTAATTAGGGCAAAAAAAAAACTTCAAATAATTTTAATAAAAATTCCAAAATCTAAATTATTTTAGAATTTTGAGAGCAGAAATGAAATTAGTTAATTTTGATAAAATTTAAAATATATAATAAAGATATAGGAAACAAAAAATTATTATATTAACCCTATAACGCAATTAAAGGCTCAACCAGTGAACTAAAATTCATCGTATCGCAATCATATGTTTCAACCCGTCTTATGCAATCGTGTGTATGTAGCCATTGACAATAAAATTCTAGGTAGCGTATCGCATAAATCTATTGAAATTAGATTTTTACGTAGCTACGTGACTTTTTGACAACTCTGTACTTTATTTTTCTTGCAAAATAACCAAAGAACAGGGTAGTTCAAAAAATGTTTCACGCTACATTTCTTCATTCTACGTTGCGTTGAAAAGTTGACTGGTTGGCCCTTAAGACCAAAATTATCATTAAAATATTAATTTCAATTTATTTTTAATTTTTATAAAAAAAATCTATATTGACCTTTGGTCGTTAGTAAAAATAGTAGATTTAAAAATGTCCGCAGGTTTTATTATTATTATTTTAAAACTGAACAATCATTCAATATTCTTAAATTATTACTAAAACAAAAACAAATGACAAAAAGAATACAATTCTAGGGTTAATATGTTATAAACAAGTTTCCTTATTTTTTGTTTTCTTTGATCTTTTTAGATTAAAATTTTACTTAAATTTTAAAATCTTTATTTCAATATATTTTTTATGTTTTAATCTATGGTATCAATGTGTATTAAAAAGTAATTTAGATTTGACCTTTGACACCGCTAGCAAAAATTGTCGATTTGGAAACAAATTTTTTAAAACTTTAATAATTAAATAATGTAAAATTGTAACTAAAACCAAAAAAATAATAAAAATAATTTAAATTTTAAATAAAACTAAAGTCAAATTGATACCCAAAACTTTTAAATTAATGTCAAATTGATCCCAAAACATATCCAGTTCTAGGGTTAATATATAATATTTTTTTCATAAAGTATTTAAGATTCTCTGTTGTTTTACTCTTAATGTTTGGTCTGCATAATTTTTTTGCATTTTAAAATAAACTCAGCTGCAATAACATTTGCAGCACATGATGATAACAAATCCCAGCTGCAGTTGTTTTATTTTCAATACTTTTTTTCTATTTCTTTTATTATTATTTCATATATTTTGTCTATTTATTTAAATAGCCAATGTTCAACTTTGACTTCATTTTTGCTATAGAAATGAATAGGAAACTATTATTGAAAATAAAAGGATTTTTTTGAAATAAAAGAAAAAAAAATATTAATAATCATTGGGTGTTGGAAAAAAAACTAAGAAAATTTAAAAAATTTATTTCATAACTTTGCAAATCATCAATATTTGATTGATTGATAAATAGATGTTTGTTAAAAAAATAATAAAAATATTTGAATGATGATGGAAAATGACAGAAACAATTTTGAGTGGAAGTATTTTAAAATTGAAATAATGTAACCTTTTAGTCTTAGGTTTTTTTTGTAAGAAAATCTAATTTATATTATTTAGTAGCATTTGCCGCCGCTAGAGGGCACTAATTTGAAATAGACACTTGTAAAGATAAATGAAGTAAAGTTGAAATTTTGCTTTAAAATTAAAGATTAAAGAATTTTTTTTTTACATTCTCAGGCATTTCAAATCATTTTTTTCCTTTTTAAGGCAATCATCTCTAAATTGTCTTTAAATATTAAAAATCTATTAATAATTTTCATTCCTATCAAATGTAATTTATCTTAATTTATTCTATCTATTCATTAAATAAAATTGATTACTTTTCCGGCATTTCTTTTGTCATTTACAAAACTTATGTTTAACAATTTTTCATCTTAAGATTTCAATACGCTTTTCAAATTTGTCTAACGTGAAAATATAGTCCGTTTAAATGGGTGACTACATTTGTTTCATAGCAAACAGCCTTGCAATGCAATCAAGTCTTATATCTAGACTAGTTTGACGCATGTAACTATATGCACCAACTAACCCCAAACCGCTCCCTTGCCAAAACTATAAATGTATGAACAAGAAGCGAAACAAAAAAATTACCAAAAAATGTTTACTGAAGTTTGGATTTCTTAAGTGTGTATTTTTAAAAAGCACATATTTAAAGGAATTAAATTATATACAAAGAACCCAGCAAAAACGTGGTAATGCCACGTAGTTACGGATGCAGTTACTTTTCAATGATAACAACATACTTTCTGCATTACATAAGAGTAGATTAGCAAGCAATTACTATTAACCTGATATGTAACCAATTAATAGAAATTAGATTTTTGGCAATAGTATTTTTTATCAATGTTTCCATTAGAGTCGTTAAAACATTAAAAGAAATTCATTTTTATTAAATGTTTTTAATAAATAAATTAAAAAAAAAAATATCATCAATTTATTTTTCCATTTTTCAGTACTTCTTTATAACCGATAATGTAACTAGTTACTATTCATTTGGATAATAATGACTTGTGCAATTTTTTGAAATTAATAAGTTATTGAATCAGCTTCAAAGTAATTAGTTCTTATAAAAACATCTAAGTAATGACTTTCTTAAATACCTACCAGTAATAATATATTGTAAGTAGTTGCCTCTAATGACATCGCCGTGTTGAAATAATGAGTTATTCATCTAATGTGCATGTAGTGAAGAGCGATTATATTAGCTTCTTAACTCATTACATGGCAAGCAAAGTTTTTGCTGGGAATTTAAAATTTCTTTGAAAAATATAAATTACACTAGTAAAATTTTCAAATATTTTTTTTTATATTTTAACAAGTTTGAAAATTATTTTTATGGTTTATTGCCTGAAATTAAACTTAAAGGGCAATAGGGTCCAAAATGATAAAATAGTTTTTGAATGGTAGTAAATATTTTTTATTAATTCAATTTTAAAATTCATTAATTAAAATTAATTTTGTAATAATTTAAAAATTTATAAAACTAAACTGAAATGTTCTAAAATTCGAATTTAATTTCGAATATTTTTAATTTTAAATAAAAGGAAAATGTAATTAATTATAAAATGTTGTTATTAATATTTTCTTTTTTGAACTCGAATAAAAAAATACTGTACATTTTTAAAGACTTTTTAGAAAATTCGAAGATAAAAAAGTGATTTAAATCTTTTTTTTTTATAATTCGAAATTAGAAAATTCAAAGTTATTTACAATATTTGAATTTATTTTAATTTTATTTTGAATATGGAAGTAATTTTTTTCCAATTTCTGCAATCTTCGAAAATTCGAACTATGTTCGAAATTCTTATGTATATAATAAAATGATAGTTTAAAATCTCCCAACAAGAAAATAAACATAGAACGAAAAATCTTGCCATAAAGGCATTTTTTTGCAATACGTAATTAAAAAATTCGGTTCTTTATTCGAAAAATCACTAAATAAATAAATATAAAGTTTGAAATATTTTGAAATCTAAATTTAAAAAATCATTATTTGAAATATTTAGATTTATTTTGAATACATTTGGACTTTTTAGCAAGGTACGGTTATTAAAAGTCGTATGAAAAGAAAATAAAGAAAAAATCGAGGAATATTTTTATTTAAGTTTCTTTTATAATAATTCGAAATTAGAAAATTCAAAGATGTATAAAATATTTGTATTTATTTTAAATTTATTTTAGATATGGTAACATAATTTTTGGCAATTCAACAATTTTCGAAAATTTGAACTTAAATTCGAAATTCAAAAAAAGCTTCATAAAATTGTTTTTAAAATAAAAAAAATTAGTAAATAAGTATAAAAATAATGGAATTTTATCATATAATGGTGATATAAAATGCTGAAATTTTGGCTTTAAGACTTCTTTTTTGCAATTCGAACTTAGAAATTGGAATATTTTGAAAATTTTAAAAAACCTATTTGAAATTAAAATAATAAAATCCGTTTCATATATAAAAGTTTAAACTATGACCTCAAACTTGTTTCAAATTTACATCACAAATAAAAAATTCGAATTAATTCCTAAAATAAATTCCTTTATAGTAAATAGTTGGGTTTATATTGATTTCAACTATTAAAATGGGTTAATTTTGAAATTAATGCTTTCAGTTTTTATATTTATATATTTATATTTTCTTAAAGTTTTATCCCCAATCTGTCAAATTCAATACAAGATTTTCGAATTCCAATTAAAAAAAAAAAAAAAAAAAACATTAAACAAAAATATTGACCTTTGACCCTTATTGTAAAATGTTACTGTTAAGAAGCAGTTATTAGTATTATTTTGGTAACCTAGATTTTTTAATTAAATAAAACTATTAAAAGCTTAAATTTTCTATTAAATTCTTAATAAAATTTTAACTAAAATAGCCCAAAAAGTAAATTGATCTGATTATAACTCTAAAATATTTTAAAAAAGTAAATTTTATTTTGATCTCGCTATACCAATATCATAAAATTTAATATAAAATAACTACGATAATAAAAATATAATAACAAAAATTCACTTAATTTAATTTCTTTTATTAAAGTTTCATAATAATTGTAATTTTGACCTTTGACCCCTTTGCTTAAGAAAGTTTTTTTTATTACAAGTGTTAATAAAAGATGCTATATATTTTCGTTATGAATAATTTATATTTGAAGAAGATACATTTTTTAAAGAAAAGTTATTATCTTTTGTTTGCAAAAATGAAATTCTTGTAAAAAAAATTTATAAAAAATCGATTTATAAAAAAAAAACTAGAGAAAAAGGTATAGTCGGTCAAGTCCGATTGCCTATGTTTGCCAAAATTTGGAAGACGTTAATTATGGACCTATACTTTATTAAGTGTAAATTAAAAACTACTAATACAGAATATTACTTCGATACTAAGATTCACATGTATTTATGGAATTTTGGGTTATTCTTGAAATTGGGTCTCTTATGCGAGAAATGGTCAATTATGGACTGATCTTCACAAAATTTTGCACAATCATTTATATTTGTAAATATGTTATTTGTGTCGAATATTAAGTTGATATTAACATTTTTATGGGATTTGTACGCATTAAAGTGATTTTCAAAGGAGGATTTTCAATTTTGGACCGATCTTCACGAAATTTGGTATTTAAAATATTTCCATCTTTAAAGTATTTAACAGCATTAAAACTCTCTTCCGGGAGGAGATTTGTATGGGGGCCAGGTAAAATAATGGTCCGATCATGACCAAATTCAGTAGGCTTCGTCCTTGTGCCAAAAAAATCATTTGTGCAAATTTCATCAAATTATCTTTAAAATTGCGATTTGTACTTTGCGCACAAGCTTTACATGGATAGTTAGCCAGCCAATCAGACGGACGGACGGACATGGTTAAATCGACTCAAAAAGTGATTCTGAGTCGAACGGTATAGGGGATAGGGTGATTTTTTCTTTGCATTATAATATTTACACAAACACTTAAT
This sequence comes from Phormia regina, assembly GCA_001735545.1. NCBI lineage: Eukaryota > Metazoa > Arthropoda > Insecta > Diptera > Calliphoridae > Phormia > Phormia regina. The sequence continues at coordinate 10,094 of MINK01007048.1, forward strand.
ACCACAACCACCTATGGTGGTGTAGGGTATAAATAGATTTTTCTTCAAAAATTCTTGTAATTAGTTTGTCAACACCATTGATGATTGAGATATTTTACGTTTGAGCCGTTGCTTGTAAAGCACATGTACAATCTTCGGGTCCTTACTTAAAGTCGATTCAATTTTACGATGTTCGTCCGTCTAGCGATCCGGTTAATTAATCTGTCTAATTGTTAGTCCATGTAAATCTTGTGATTAAAGTGCTGATAGCAATTTCAAATGAAAATTTGCACGAATAACAATATAAATCCTTTAATGATTTAATCCTTTTAATTATTATTATTTTTATATTTTTTGTAACATGTGGTTTAACTCTTATATATCATATTCTTCGGTAGGCGATCAGACTTGCCCATTGGCAAACTATTTGCCACATAAATATTGCAATCGAAGACCATATACACCAACATACAAATAAATAAATATATTTTCTTTAATATGAAAACTTTACTATTAACAAATATTTAATACGAATAACGAATGTAAGTTTTATTTTTATTTTTTGTTTAACATTATTAAATCTCCTGAAACCAGTCAGTCAGTCACTCATTCACTCAGTCGGTCATTTAATGTACTTTCCCAACATTGTGGTCTTTTCTTTTCAGCGGTGTTTTTTGCTAAAGTCATCGTTATCTTTAAAATGTTTTTAAGACACACTTACCTTCTTTTTTTTTTAATTTTTAATTTTACATATTGGTTTACAATGTGTCAAAATTTTCTGCTGGTTTTTTTTTCGAAAAACTAAGTATGAATGAAATTTTGGTTGTATGTTTTTTTTTTAACTTTTTTTTTGAAGAGCTTTTGCAATATACCCACATAAGTGTGTGAATATATTTATATAAATGTCTACATATATATGTACCGGTATATAGAAAAATAAATGTGTTAATATACATATATTTTTCTTAGATATCCTACAGTTCTGGCGATTGTTAAGGAAATACTAATTATCTGGCTTAATTTACCAAACTGTTAGTTATCCTAGAAATATTTAAATGATTAAAACCCGTTACAAAAAAAAAAAAAACTAGTTCTAAATTTAAAAAGGCCTTACTTCTGACATAACACTATATAGATTACAAATTTAATCAATATTAAGCAACTAGAATTAGTCAAGTAACTAGGTATTAAGAAGGAAAAATATTAAACTGCTTTTGGTCACTAATATCTGAAGACATAGTTGGTTTTAATTAATTTGGTATTAAGTTGAGTATATCAACTATAACTTATTGGGATGAAGGATCAATTATTTCTCTCCTAGAATAAAGTTATTTCTCAAAAGTTAGTTAATAAATTGAAACCAAAACTGTAGGGAAATGTGTTAATATATTTTTTAAAAGTAGTAGGTACATGTATTGTTTACTTATACATACATTCATACGTATACATATGTAGATGTATTATCGATGGTAAAATTTGATGTGGGATTAGAGTTTATCTTTTAGTACGTGAATGTTTGGGAAAATCTAAATTTAAATTTCTACATATAATTTTATTTTCTACATGAATTAGTTTTAAATTCAAAGTGTTTTTATTTTTTAAACAAACGAATATTTCATGAAATTAAAAAGAATAATTATTACAATCTTATATACATATAAAAGAAAATTAATTCTAGAAAGATCTGTCTAGAAAGAACGGTTATGCGAAACTCTAATATACTTCACTATTTAACCGACAAATAAAATTTTCGCCTTAAAGTATGCTTTCACACTTTATAAATTTATATTGAAATGCCTTCTGTCTATTTATATTACATATTAAATTTTCTAATTTTTGAGCCATAACTCATTTGTTAATGAACAAATTTAGTTGATTGAAAAAAAAACGAAATTTTATAAAAATATGTATGACCGATATGTATAATAATAAAAACATTTAGCTTTTAAAAAAATAAAAACAAAAATAATATTGGCCAATGTTTTCAATTTTTCACTATTTACAAACTGATCTTTTTGAATTTCAAAAGCAAAATAATCATCGGATTTCCGATCGTTTGATATATACATATATTATATATGTCAGTTATCGGTTACCTACATAAACACCATTTCAACCGACACACGGACGAACGGTCATAGCCCTATCAACTCTGACGAGATTTAATGAAATTACAAACGAAAATATAAAGTTGTATATACCCTGTACACCTGTAGCAAATAGTATAAAAATACAACAAAAGAGTGAAGATTCACTTCTGTCGAAGAGAAGGGATATTGAGTGATACTTAAATGACAGCTAGATTACAATGTAAACTCATCATAAGTCATAAGTCCAAATTATCTTTTGTCATTTGTGGTGTAGTATGTACAAAGCTAGAAACACCGAAATCTATGCCTCGAATCATCCACAACTTTTATTAAAGTCCAAGATTTGCCTAACATCAGAACTACCTACAACGTTCATTATACATGATCTCAAGTCTGAGAGCTTACCTAACAATGTAATAGTGGCCCAAGAAAATGAATACCAACAGAGAATGTTCATCTCTTGAGAGAACTTTTGTTCAAGCTTCTCAAATAATCGTTGGTCTTTCGAAGAAACAGTTCCTTCTTAACAGATTAAGATTTTAATAATCGTATTTCAAATCCTAAATATTAATAATAATTCTGTTTCTTATCAAATGACTAACTCCGAAAAGGCTTATCATTGTTGATAGCAAGGTACGAAAAAATTTGGATTTCGAATTTAATTTTAAGTTCTTGTTCGCTTTTATAAAAGATATTCGTAAATTTAAAAATTAAATTAATTAAATTTATATTCTTTACTTTTTTTAAATTTGATGTACGAAAATAATCTAAAAAAAAAACTTTTTTTATTAATTGTGTTTGTGTAACAGATCTATATATTACGATCACAAATGGTTCCTTACGTATGGTGCAATGATGTACGCAAAACAATTTTTTGACAAACTACTACCATAAAAATTATAATATTGTTTAATTTTTTACACAAAAAATACTTTTATCTTTAACACACAAGCGCATGAAAAAATATCTTAAAAATCCACATTGCTTTCGTTCAACATAAGTCAACATATACCGTTGTGCACAACTTCAATTAGATTAATTCGTTTTGGGTGAATGCCTGAAAAATATTTTTAATATCGAAAATAAAATTTATGATCTTAGAATAAATTTAAGAATTAAATTTGCGAACAAAATAATAATATTCGTACTAAAAATTATTATTAAATTCGCTGATAAAAATTATGTTCCGATAGAATAAAAAAATAACCGTTCTTCCTACTCTGGTTGATAGACACTTAGGTGCTTTGATAAGCTCCACTCTTCCATATTTAATGGGTATATTTGACTATAAATATCAGACAATATCTGTATATCAAAAGAACACCAGATCGGATGTGTTCCTGTGAGTATATGCGGGATAATCTTACTTTAGCTGGCTTCAATGTGCCACATACATAAGATCCAGCATATCGAGTTCGGAGTGCTTGAATTAGAAACCCAAATTTAGCCATGAAATAAAATATTTCTAGGTCAAGGTTTACCACTTGACACTACATTCACAAAAAGTTACACTTTAGTGCGTATTTTAGATCAGTCGTATCATCACAGTTTTGTTCTTCTTTGAAAATTACTTATGTTGATTACGGATGCTATGTTATTCATAGATGAAAGATTTTTGGTTTACATGCTGGAATTGTGTGATTTAATAACGATACATTATTTCTAGTGTGATCTTCAGAAGTCACAGATTTATGCTCATAAGCCACATATATTATCCAGACTTTGGCTCAAATAATCCCGAATATTTGAGATTTCTAAGTCATTAAATATAGCATCATCATCCTATTTATTTTCAATTTAACTTTCTTTATATGCCTGCCTTTCTCTCTAACCAATTATTCGAATAAACTTTATTCGACTTACGAATAAAATTACTTATTTAAGAAAATCATAACAATCTAAGTTAAACTTCAAAAACAATCACATCGCAACAATTGCTCTAAATTAATGTCATTTGAATATATATTTTTTTTAAAACTAAAATCTACTTCTGGTACTCAAAACTACAACTATCTACACGCTAAGTACTCCACTCTAGACCAACCAACACAATTACGAAATTACGTTCAGATATTTTGTAAATAATAATAATAAAAAAACTTTCACACTTGAATAAAACAAAACCAAGAATAAGATAACTACAACAAAAACCAAAAAAAATAGAGAAAAATAATATTGAAAAACCAAAAAAAAAAAAGAAAAAAAAACTTGGCCAGAAGAAGAAAAAAGTATTTGTTTGTAACAAACCATTGAATTTTAATTACAAACGTGTTTAGACGACCACTGAACTAAAGATAAATACTTATAATAAACAATCATTATATTGTTAAGTAAATAGTAGATATTTTTGCTTTATGGTAAAAATGTTTTAAACGCAGTAAATACTAACAGTCTGTCGTTTGTATATAGTTCAACGACATATTATTTTAATTATTTCTATAAATTTTTTTTCTTACTTTTTCTCGTTGCCTTCTTGAATCTGGGAAGTTGTTGGTTTATTCAACTGAATAAAAAAAATAATAATTTAATTCAACGAATAACGAAAAAACAAAAAATTAAATAAATGCAATAAAAATTTTAATTGTAACATTAAAAGACATTTTATTTTACATACGTTTTAAAGATTTTAACAAATTGTTAAATGTTTGGAATGTGTTTTATTTTTATTAGGGCATTTCGGAAGGAAAGTTAATAAAAATTACAATAATTACTTTTTTTTTTTGTTATAAATAAACATTTTCGTAAATTTGTAAGCTGGTACAGAAATAGTAATTGCAGTTAAACTTTATAAAATATATATTTTTTAAATACAGCATTGTCTAGGTTAATATTAATTTCTAAAATAAAATTAAAAGGGAATTAAAAACTTAACAAAATGTTCTCAAATATATATAAATACGGATGAATGAATTACAAAATTTCGTAATAATATCAACTTAAGTTTTCAAAAATAATCTTTAACATACATTTAAATTAGATTCTGGCCTATAGATATCAAATGAAACTTTGTCCAGTAGGTGTTCACACACAGCAATTTTTCTTGTTGCAATTCTAAGTTTGCTGATGAGCAGTGTTGCCAGGACATGAGAAAAAAAGAAGCTAAACTGGATTTTAAAAAAGGTTAGAAAAGGTTAAATGATTAAAAAAATAAATCAACACAAAAAGCTGTTATGTGGTCTTATTAAAAAACACATTTATTTGTTAGTTCTTATTAACTTTTGGTATTTCTTGAAGATTTATTAGTGAATTTATAAATCTAACATAAATAGTTCCTATGGATAACAAAGTTTTTAAAACAAGAATTATAATATTCTCCTAGTTTGAAACGCCGCTAGCGAAAATAATAAAA
>MINK01007057.1:0-15080 GCA_001735545.1 Phormia regina
TGCTTTTTATCATGCAATATAAGTCTTTCTTATCTGTAATTGATTTGCAAGTATTATATTGTCTAATTTACATATATACGATAGATTGCGAAATGCGCAAATTGATGAAAAGAGAAAAGCTTGGTCGTGTACTGTCAGCATTGCTACTACTGCAATGCGTCATATTTACATTTGTAACACTAAGAATAGTATTGCTAGGAACTATTGCTCTGACAAGCCTGTTCTATTGCAACATTAGAAAAACATGCAAAAAACTATTGATAGCATATATCTATTGTGCTGTAGTTTTTGTGATATGCTCAATATACAACCAAGAATTTGAACCTCTACAATTTCTCGGGCTCAAAGATAGACCTGAAAAGATACATTTGGATGTGTTTTTTCATGAACGTAACACACTGTACTTTGCAATGCTACCGAATGACCATTTAAAACTAAAAATTGACACATTTATCGAGGCATTCGAGAGTAAAAAATTCGTCAATATAAAATCGGACGATCTTTTGACATACATATTGAATCTCGATTGCAAAAAGGCGTATGAAAATTTGTGCATTTATCATAGAGGCGATACATTGGTATATGTTAATGGTAAAGTGATGCCATATGAAGATACTGAACGGAATTTTTACAAGTCCACTGTTGATTAACTTACCAAAAAACAAGCTTTACTAGATCAAATGGGCATAGAATCTGAAAGTACAATATTATTTAGTGTTTATATACCAGAATATGATAGCTTTTGGACAGAGTATAGGAAGTTTTGTGACAAAGAGGATATGGCTAGATATATTGTTAAGAATTTAGGGTATTTGGAGAGTTTAGAAAGCGCAAATTACGAATACTTCATTTTCTCTAATAATGGCAAATACAACGTTACTTACAAGCAAAAAAATATATTTAAAATGATTGTCATGAAATAAACAACCAATTGCAAATTCCTATAAAATCGTTCTTTCTTACATTCTAACTTATACGGGGGTACTAAATTTGCTTCAGACGACGATAAATTAGATTAAATTCGCGACACTTTGATTGCTATTATAGTGAAAACAGGATTAAACTAACCAGGTACTTAGTAATTTTTTTTGTTAGGTAAAAGCTTCTTGTCATTGCTCGGGGATTTAAACAATTAAAAGCGGGTGGTACATATCTATAGAGTCATTAATTTTATGATATTTGCTTGGAAGCTTTTACTTTCGAACCAAGCACGATTATCTGGAAAATTGTAGCGTGTTAATTGTTTCTCTATAAGTTCTTTTGCCTATTAAAAGCCTTGATTGCCTTTTGCACAACTCTGCAGATTGTATAAAGATTCTAAATACCTTTTTGATCCTGCTCTTTCCGTTGTTACATCGCATCTATTTTTTTACCAACAAAACCAAACATAAAATGTGATGGATTTTGTCTAAAAATAATCCATCTGACTAGACCTGGCACTTTTTTGATCTAAATTGGCAGCAAAGCAAAAAATTTACAGCACGTTACAATTGTAATGGCCATATCAATTACGTTTCGTTAAGAAATAAAAATAACCCCAAAAAATGATTTGAATAAGAAACCAATTAAACTTGACTTTGAGCATTTTTGTACAGAAAATTAACATCAGCATAGCCGATTGTCAATAATCTTAGCATAAGGCAGAAACAATTTTTCACATTGCCCATATGTATAATGATGTCGAAATCTTGTCCAAATCAAAAGTGGCAAATATATTAAACGTCCTTGCAGCAACAAAAAAATAGTTAGGGTTTGGACAAACAAAGATTTAGTCAAAAATAAATGCAGTGTAGATAGTATTAAATTACAGAATCAAACGAATAACATCTCCGTTAAAGAATTCCGAAAATTATCAACGGCCAAAGTTTTTAGTAAAAGTCAAAACTTCTAGACAATGATATTGATGGGGAAAACCAAAATTCGATGCAGGTAAAAGTGAATTGACTGTAAGATATAGCGCAATTCATCGAAAACATACTAGTAGAAAAAAGCTATTGAGCTAGTTTTTTGCATTATATCGTCATATTTTTATTGTTATTGCATTGTTTGAGAATATGCAAATACTTAACTTCGTATATCTTATTTATCCTTTCTTTATCGTTTTCTTGTTTTACCATAACCCTTAATGAGAGCCAAGTGGAAGAAGAAGAGAATGCGCAAATTGAAAAGACAAAGAAAGAAGATGAGAGCAAGAAGCAAGTAAGTTAATAAATTACTAAATTAAGACAAAAAATATCAGTCATTGTGTCAATTTTTTAATCGTTTTTACATCTTCATAATTCCTAGTCTAAACCTTCATAAAACGAATTTATGGCATGTAGCTTCTTATATCCGCTTTTACATATAAATGCATAAGTATTGATGGCTACTACATAAATCTGGTATAATACAGCAACTTTGTCTGGACGCACCATAAAAAAGTATTTTAGGCACATTGTATCTTATTGCATGATAGGATGCCGAAAATGTGTGATTACATCCAGACATTGTGTGCTGTATTGCATAAAGACGAAAAAGCTTTTACGTGCAAAAATTGCAAAAACCTAATATTTTGATGTTTTGCAAAAGCATTTTAATTATCAAGTACATTGAAGCAACCATACGATCAAAAATAGTTCCAAACTGTATTGCTATTTTTAGAAATTTTGTAATTCTATTGAAGTCTGTCAAAGCAAGACCTGCAAGTCAAATGCAAACACAAATAAATGTTTTAGCATTTTGATAGCTATAAAAAATAAGCTTAATGACATTAGTAGAACATTATGGCGCTACTTGAGATTCTATTTGATTGGCTATTGCATAGAGACACTAATGACCTGATGTAACGTGCAAACATTCGATACATTCAAAAGTGACTTATGTCGTTTTTAATGTTTTTTTAGCGTCTAATATCATACAAAAAGCTTTTTGTTTTTTTTAATGCATAAATGACCCCTGGAGACTTATTGATGGGTAACATGTAAAAGTTTTCTCTGCAAAATCAACATCAGGGATAAGAATGCGCAAAAGAAGCAAATAAGCCAATTGTTTATAAATGCTTGATCATTTTCTCGTCATTTAACATTCTTAAGACTTCTTGAGCATGAAACAAATACGCATAAATCCTATGCACAGTAACCAAATCATCTGTTATTAAAGAAATATGGGCACAACCTAAAAACTCAAGGTCACTAAGAAGAGATGCTTATCGATCACATTGCATAAATGATCACGTAAAAAGATTATAAAATAAATTAAAAACGCATAAATACCACCAAACTCTTATATTTATTCATCATCCGCATCGCTGGGTATTTGTGAGTTTGTCATTTGCCATATTTGCATGATATTGTCTTCTGCAACACTCACAATTTCAAAAGGCTCGAGAGGATTCCAAGCAAAGTCGCAGACTGTGTTTGTATGTCCACCGTGCAAAAAAAGAAGCTCGGGTGGTCCATCGTTCATTTCCTCGGGGGTCAGCTCGACTCCAACCCTGCTCAAATCCCACACACAGACTCTTCTGTTAGAACCACTCGATGCTACCAAGTTTTCGATGTGTGGACTCCAATTTAAGGCTAGCACATGGTTGTCGCTTCCTGTGTCAAATGTGTTAATGCACTGGTCCATCTTTCTTTCGTCCCAAATCTTTATTTTGCCATCCTCTCCTCCCGTTGCTAGCAAATTCTCTTCAACATTGCTGTAACTCACACAAAATATCTCACCATCATGTGCATCCTCTTTTATGCGTGGCTTGAAGTCTCTGATATCACATAAAACTATTTTCTTGTCTTCACCAACGCTAGCAAATGTATTTTTATAGAAACTAAGCTGACAGTCATTCGCTGTTGTGTGCAGCTTCATTTTGTTTATTGGCTTTATCTTTTTGTTTTCAAGGTCTTTGTTTATGTCATACAAGCACACAAATCCATCGTTACCGCATGTTATTAGCTGTCCGTTTGCATTCACATTCCAAGACAAGCCGTATCCACCCTTTGCATGTCCTTCAAGTATCAAGTCAGGTTTTATTTTATCTTTCTGTACATCACTCGCCTCTGTAAAGCTTCTGTGTCTCGTGATATCATAGATGTGCACATCTGCCTTGTCGCTTCTTGCTGCTATCACATTGTTTGCAAATGGTGAGTATCTTGCTTTGTTGACTTCATCTAACACAGGTATTTTTTGTATAGTTTTTATCTTTCCATCTCCGTAAAGATCAGAGTGGTTGAAACTCTCAAGTGCTGCATCCGTAATTTCATCAGGCAAAAGTACCTGACCAATTATTATAAACTCATCATCACTTCCGCTTGTATGCGTGCTGTACAAAATGTTTTGTGAAGTCATATTGTTATTTCTTTCACATGACGGGAATAGCTGTACGGTGAGTGTTGGCCATACCAGAGAATGACTTAATAGCAAGTCATAATTGTATGGTACATTTTTACGCCATACTTTGTATTCTTCTGCAATTATTTGTTCGCTAGCTGTTTCTACTCCGTTAGTCATCTAGGGTGATTTTTTAGATGCAGCATAAGTGTGTTAAATTAGAAATAGAGTAAAGCGCAAATTTAAAAATGATTTAGTGTACACAAAAAGAAGCGGAAAAAAGGCAATAGATATTGTAAAGTATAAATATGCGGTATATGATATGGAATGATGCACCAATGAGGCAGAAGATGATGTGTATAACACAAAGGGGCATAAGTATAAATTATTGGTTAAAGCGCTAATATTATTGGTGGCTATTTACATTTACGCGACATAAGCTCGGTTGAACTATTATGCAAAAGCTTTAATTGATTTCATTAGTCATGCTGCAAATCAGTAGTTTTCGGTAAATATTTTACCATACTAGCATACTGTCTGTATTTGAATTAATGCATCGAGCCCATCGAGTTTTTACTAAGTTTTGTTTTTCGCACAAAATTACAAATGTAAATATTTACATGCACCAAATTGGTATAATTTTTATTTCAAATGAACTCAAAGCACTGCCTATGATTTTTTTTCTATTATACTGTGGAACAATTGAAAGTCAAAAATGTTAATATGAAATCGTCACATTTTGATTTGTACAAAACTTAGATTTAGACGATACTAAATCTATGATTTAATGATAGAATTTTACAAAATCTGTATCCGGGTATGCGGAATCATACTTAAAAGATAATTCAGTAACTTTTGATCAATGATTCATTGTATGCATATAAGCATGACACTGCGATTTTTTGATAGTCGTCGTACATAATAACTCAAAATTTTATCGTATATTTATATCAAGAAAAATTTTTACGTATATTCTAAATATCTTTATTAAATAGCTCACATAAGTAATCAAAATCATAGAAGTCATTGTTATTTTCTGATTTGTATACTTCGCTCTTAGTCTCAATCCTCTCACATTTCTTTATCGATTCCTTTAAACGGTCAAAATAATTATTTTTGATCGAATCTTTTACTATTAGATGTTTTAGATATTCATTGCTTGCGTCTCCAAACCCAATTTGTTTTGCAATGGTCATTGCTTCGTTACGTATGTTTAGATCTTCGTCGTTAAGATCTGCAAATAGCCTAATACACAAATTGTTTGACTTTTCTATAGGTTCTTGCGGTTTGATTTCAATATTCATTGGCTTATGTTTTTCTTTGTGTAAAATTTTGTTTGTTTTCAATTTAAAATATCCTTCAAGGTCTTTGCATTCTGTAACAAACTCAATTTCTCTTTCTGTCAAATATTTCATGCGATTGTAAAAGCATAGCACCAAATATTTTGCTTTGTTTCTATTTTCGTATATTATTTCTTTGATGTCTTGGAAAATGTATCTCTTGCTGCTGTGATCAAAAGCTTTATTGCCAAACAATTTGTACATCAAGTTGGCAAAGAGCATGGTGCCTGCATTTTTGACTTTCCACTCTTTGTGTCCCAAGCATCTGAATGCATACGTAAATAATGCACATTGGTCATTTTCATCCAATTTTGCAAGTCTGGTAAGTATGTTTGTGTATATGACGTGAGTATCGATTCTATATTCAAATTGTTCTTGATGCTTGAATAGCATTTCCAACACTATTGTCTTATTTGTTTCATTGTAAGCGAAGGCAGTAAATAACAAAGCTATACCTGCACCCTTTCGCGACAGATTGTATCTATTCATCAAAATTCTGTCTATGATGCTTTCTAGAGTATCTCTCATTTTTTGGTCTGTAAAACTGCTTTCTTTCCTAAGCCTGGCTCTAAAAAGCTCAAATACATAGGATATTAGCCCAAGATGGTTGATGCTAAGCATGACATCAGTAATGACCTGTAAGCATGGAGCAAAATCGAGATGTATGATGTAGTAATCTATTGTTTCTTTCAGCGTACGCCACAGTACAGCGATGGCTATCGGCTCTTCATCAGATTCTATTCCGTTTTGTACATTGCTAAACACCTTAAGGCATTGGCCAAAGCAATGTTTGTATATCAAATCTATTTGATCTATTTTTATTTTGCATTGATTTGCCAGGACAATCATTCCATATATATTCTTTTCGAGTGCATCTGAGATATTGTCATCCCTTATTATACTTTGCAAAATATCAATGTAAAACTGATGATCATCTTTTCTGAGTATAATCTCAGTACTTGCATAAATGTCAGAGTATTCATGACTAGTAATTTTGTTGTGCAGAAAATCTCGGTCGAAATCAAGTAGCACATATTTTGATGCGATATCTCGTATTTCTTGGTAAGAATCAAAGGCCAGTTTCTTGTAAGCAGATACATCTGTTGTAAGATTTAGTTTTGTAAGTACCTCTAAAAGTCTGACTCCAAGCTCACGTCTTATTTTTACATCACTATTGTACATTTTAAGTACAATTGATATGATGCCAGCCAGTTGCTCACATTCTTTTCTATTTCTCTTCAACACGTCTGCAAAATGAACTGTGTATTCGAGTCTCATGGACACGTTTTCGATAAATTGGTTGATTTTCATAAATTCTTGTATTTGCTCGAGTGTTTTGCATGTCTTGAAAAACTCAATTCGCACAAACTCACTTGGATGGTAACTGTATTTCTGTGATGTACCAACACCCAGAAGGACTTTTAGCAATGCAAAATACTCATTGTTGTTTCTGTCTGGGCATGCATCCACCAGAGATTGTTGTAACATATTCTTACTTTCCTTGCACATTTTCTTTACTATCTTTATAACGTTTCTGTGTCCTACGTTATTTATCTTCTCCGGCAAATATTCTATAAAACTGCTAAAATGCAATGTTGCTCTGTATATAATTGATGCGTCATATGAGAATGTATTTACACTCGCAACCAGCAAGTATGAATGGCTATCTGCATATATTACAAAGTTAAGTTGGTTTATTTTGTTTGCTTCTATCCACTTTTCAAAATCATTCATATTCTCATTCAATATTTTCAAAAAAGTTTTTTGGTAATCTTTGTTGTCAATGTAAATGTGGCATATTTCAAATATTGAAGGCAACATAGGTGCATTTTGTGACAATTTGTATATGTCGTTAAACTTGTGGATATCAATTCTTTCTTTTCTACACAAATCCAGAATTTGCATTTCCGTTTTAGACATAATGAAGGTAAAAAATAAGAGTCTAAATGAGTATCGTCATAAACAAAATTGACTGAAATAATTGTCAAGAAGTGGAGAACAGCACACTGGACTCCATTTAACACAAAAACCAAACCCATACGAAAACTAAAGATATGTGCAAAATGCCATATGTGTGTAATTCAATTGTTGCATAAATGATTGAATAAAAAGGAGGCACAAGAACACTCTGAGCTAATCTAAGAAGCGATTGCAATTACTTTTATCTTGTGAAGTATACAGGGTATGTTTTTGGTAAATTTATTGCTTGCGCAAATAAAGCAAGACTGTTTTGTGGGGAACCCGGAGTGTGTGCGAATCATTATTTTATAATCTAATAAATTTTTTTGCTTGCCTTTACATGCTTTTTGTTTTTCTGGTGTAATTTTTACTTCGTTATCATTACTTGATTTTACTATGCCAATGCATAAATATTATGATTTTGAGTATATGCATGCTTTACATCGATTAATTTTACAGTAAACAAGCTAAAAATGTTTGACAAAAAAAGCTGCAGGCAGCCTCATTTTACATATTCTTTAGTTTTTACCAAAGCAAATTAAATAACAAGGAAATGGTGTTGGTAATACTTAGAATAAATGCCCAAGTACTTAGATTTGCAGTTTTTGCGGTGACAATCATTAACATGTAAAGGTTAAAAACAAATGAATTAACTAGCACGAATAATGCGTAGATAAGGTGAATGATGTCATGTAGGGGTTAATGGCAAAAGAAGAGTATGAAGCAAAATGGCTGAAGATATAATTTTCACGACAAACCCATAATTAAAGAGTTACTATGACAACTGCAGATAAATTAGTTTTAAGTTTATTCAAACTCTCGGTATTTAGATCTGTATTACCTCCGGGATAATCTTATCTTCACCCACGGGTTCGGAATCGATAGACGAATATCCGTCACAAGCTTCAGTTATATTACTATCAATTGATGTTATTGGTGTTATTTGACTCAGGTCATAGTGACCCTTGGGTATTATATCAGCACAGCATTCTTCAATCAAGTCTCTTGTTGCATTCTTCAATTTGCTAGAATGGTGGTTATGGCAAATATGTTGCCTGTATGATTTATACAAGCTGCTTATATATCTTTGGCACTCAATGTTCCATCCATGGTCTTCACGGTTCTCTAAATTCTCCAATATTGATTTGATATGACATACGAAACACTCAAATTCTTTATAATCAGTTACATCAGTTTTCTGATAAAATGGGGCATGAAAATTCATCAATTCTTTTTTAAACAAGCAGATCTCTGGGTTTGGGACTGTTTGATTCAAACTCTGTAACACATTTCCGTAGAGGTCATTGCACATGACATTATTTTCCAAGCTGACTTCGCTAGAACTGCAATGGTTAATGTACTTTGGCAGCGTTGCTATCTCTGAAACGTCTAAAGACTGTCCGATGGTTTCATTCGTTGGCTTCCTTAATGCAGTTTCAGTGTTTGTTAAAAATATTTTGTGTAGAAATACAGACGCAAGCAAAATATTAACAACCACCATCACGCAGCAAAAAAATTTCATTATTCTTTCTAATTTCAATCTATATAAACATGTGCATTACCTAAAATGGAATCTTCATAAACATCCGTAATTTTATCAGCAAAAACGATCAAAATCATTTCTTCTTACATGTCAAAAACATGATTAAAAGTCCAAAGTTTAGTTTATGCCTAATCTGTATATGATATTGTAGTATCTGTTTGCGCATAAGGGAGATTCATGAACTATATTTACAGTGGCTCTAATTGAAATTTTGACGTGAGCATATCTGTTAATAGCTCCAAAAGAGTTATGACGCAAGAAAAATATATAGTAGTTCGTTATAATATTTGTTAAGACGTACATCGAGGCATACATCCAAAATCTCGTCATTAGGATAACTCATGAGCTGGTGCCCTTGGAATGCAGGATAAGCTTAGATAATGAATACATAGCAGACGATGAATTTTGCAGACGTATTGATATGCTTTGTGAAACAAATGGTGGTTGCAGACAAGAATCGCAAAATGATAAGAAACATACAATTAGACGTTAAATAGACTTTTAAAATCAATTTTATTGTACATTATGCTTAGTTTATTGAAAATGTAGAATACTTTCGAGGCAATGTCATTTGACTACAGGAGGCATAACATGCTTAGGGGGATAAGAAGGGAGGCTGCAGTGTCAAGGGCTTGTAAAGAGACAGTTAAGCTGATGGAGCTACATGATGGGAAAGGTTAGTCTAAAGATAAAAAGAGAATCAAAATTAGTTTTCTCATTAAAAACATTCGAAAGTATATTATTCCACGTCTAATTGAATATTTTTTCCCGTACTATTTGTTTCTGCAAAAAAGTGGAGTAAAAATTGAAACACATACAGAACTAGTGATAAACCATCCCATGCTAACGTATTTTCGTGTTATACTAAATTATGTGATTGGTTGTGTGGTTCGCGCGCTCTAAGTCTTTATTGATTATTGCTTTCTTGACAAGCAATCAAGGATAAAGAGCAAGTGCTGAAATTGACAAACAACTCGGTAATGTAAAAGTTTTGAGAATACAATAATTACTAGGGCTTGTCGTGCAATCTTCATATAAATTATCAGCAATATATCTGTGTTTCTATTAGCGCTGTCGTGTTTTGAATAAAAGTCAGTTTATTTAATATTCATTTTTTTCAATTGTACTTCTTATACATATTTAAAACTTTTATTAAAGCTATTATTGTTAGATCGTTAACAGTTGAAATAGGCATAACATCACAAGAGAAATTAAAGACGAATGAATCAGAATTATACAGGAAAGATTTATTGGCAAAGGAGTTGAGCATAATACATAAGTGTACTGTTGAAATTATTTCGTTTGTCATGACTTGGGATGGAATAGTTACAAAGTACCACAATGTTCATGTGAGAAAGATTGGAATTGACAACAATACAAAAGCATACATCCAATCAATAGTCCTAAAGAAAACTCTTGAGGCCATTTCATTCGATTACAGAAGGCATAATAATGCTAAAGGGATAAGAAGGGAAGTAGCAATTGCCGAAGCATTTGAAGAAATTGCAGCATCAGTAGACGTGGACGAAAGGGACGAGTGACCTTAATGATACCAAGTATACAAAACATTTTACCTCATTAAATAAATAAAAATAGTTAGATCGTTAACTAGAAAATTTAATTTATAAAGTATATAGAATTCAAGTTAAACCATCGTTTTAAAGACGATTTAGTATAAAAAATATCCAATTAACCCAAGCCTGCAAAGGTATGGTCGGGGTGGTCCCCAGGACATTATAAATAATGCTAGTATGCTGTTTAGAAAGATTATGGTGTGTAGACACTCGGATCTTAATTTGTAATCCTCATGATGAATTATAAATAAATTCTATTTTTCAGTCTTGAATATAATGTGTTCCGTAGTTGCTAATGAAACTAATATTGGATTTCAGACTTCTAAAATGTGATAAGCGTTATCTTTTATTGTGCGCATTTAGTAAAACCAAGATCGCGTATCTCACTGCAAACGCCTCTGGCGTCAAAATTAGTAAATAAGTTTAATTTCTAGAAGAACAAAATCTTTGATGCCATTTTTGTAAATGTAGAGCTTGTACAAGCCTTTACTAAGGCGATTGGTTGTCAAGTCTTTTTTATTATAATCTATAACAATATTAACACTACTTATGAAAGCATGTCTTTGTTTCTGTCTCACCGATCTCTTTGTGAAGATAATGCTAGCGCATACTGATTCTACACATTCTGCAGAACTTCTTTTAGTATAGGCAACTTATGGTATGATGTGCATTATTCAAAGCTATCTATTTGGTCTTGCATAAATGGACTTTTTATTTGGCGGTTGTTAAACAAATGAGGTCTATCGCTTCATCATGTATTGACCTAAAACGACAAATAAGAAAATAAAAAAACAGTAATATGCTGAACTCAAGTTAAAATCGTCAAGAAAAACCAGAAGGCTAAGAAATGTAACGCCTAGAATCTAAAAAGCATTTTAGAAAAATATCTTATGCTTTTTTAGCATTAAAATGTGTTGATTCTCAAAGTAGTTATTGTATTGATAGTGATGCATGATTAATTAGACGCTTTATTATAAACGAAGGTCGGGCAAATCCATTGTCAATGAACCTTTAACGTTAGTTATTTTGTCCGTATTATTGTCGTACAATTCATAATTGTCAAAATCTTCTCTGCTGAAATTCTTCCTGTCATCAACAAATGTTTCTGATTTTTTTTGATCATCACCTGGTTGGCTTAAGGTGCATTTCTTGTAATCAGTAAAAAACCTAATCAGTTCATCTTCAAATGTCAAGCTTGCATTATTAACATGTGTCATGAGGGCGCTATCGCAGCAATGCATCTTGGTAGACGAGGCATACGTCTTATTCTTATTTAGCAAAGCACATATATTCTGCTCGTCGTAATTGTTTTGACTGTCGCCATGTATTGAGTCTAAATTAGCTGAACTATTCATCGTAAAATTGCAAATATTATTTTCTCTGTTTGCGTTATTTAAGTGATGGAAAACTGCTATCGTAGACGCTCCTAAAATTATTAGCATAGAAAGAAACGCGGAAAACAACATGCACATTTTCATAAGTCTAACTTTTGAATGAACTTATATATCCCTAAAATCCTAAAATGGAATTTTTAAGTAGTCTTCTGACATATTTTGATCGTTTGTATCTTCAAAAATGGAATGTCTGATGATTTGTTTGAATCATATATTGAAATACTTCCATTTACACTTATTCAAAGTAACGCACCGATAAATTTACTTTTATTTGAAATTTTAGAAATTTCAAACTAATGCCAACAGCTAAACATATAGCCATAAATAATACTTGAATCTCCACTACCACTGCATCGTTTTAAATCAAACTTTTATTTTTGATTATACCATCCAGGATTCATATACCAAATAAATATATTTTTTGATTATAAACGATGATGAGAAGAGCTACTTATTTATCATTTCTTGGGCTATCTTTTGGGCAAAAATATATTATTTAATCCGTTACACAAAAAATAACAATATAAGCATGGTCATGCTTGAGTAAAAATGTCAGTGGCAGTTATTGACGATTAAAAATTATATATCGAATAAGGGAGCTAGCTGATAATTTGTTGATGTGTAGATTTTAACTCTATAGTGAGTGAGAAATGGGACTATGTATGACCACGACGATCCTGTAAAAATTACAAATGTTGCTCTCTGCGCAAATGTCAATCAAAATTCTGCTTTCATAAATATTATTTATTGCCACAAGAAATACCGAGGCATACCTTTCATATTATATCTTTCCCTAATTAAAAGGATTCGTTTACTGTTTTACATTTTTGTAACACATTGGTTAACTAGGCTTGGTCTGAATATTTGGTGGGCCATTATTTCCTACAAACAAGATTTAAAAAATGTGCCGATGTTAAAATATCAAGAAAATAAGAAGCAAGTTTCAATAAATCATAGCTGGATAAAACATAACTTTATTTTGCATGCTCTCGGGTAAAGCACGAATACTAGGTACAACTCTATGAAGCTTATAAATGCATTTTGGTATATTTTATTCATAGTTTTGCAGCAACGCACGCGTCAACACGTAATCTTGTACTGTATTCTCACACTGCTGCAACTACTAATTTGATCAAATTACAGGTCAAAATCAACTATTTAACATGTATCTCACGGATATAATGCTCTACACTTTGTTGTGTATTGTTTAGTTTAAAACAGCAGAGAAAAAACTATTTTTTATCATTTGATGGCCGAATACATGTGTTTGATGAAGGTTAGATCATTAAAGTATTTATGGCTTAATTGCAATTTCTTAAATACGCAAAGATTATAATTAAGCCTATTAAAAACAAACTGATTATATGAATCCAAAGGTTGGGATGATTGAATCGCTTTCGACAAAGATGTGCATAAACTGATTCTGCGATTCTTGGCTATAAAATGAAAAGCTGAGTTCTTGCAAAAGACAAGAAGTGAAATACTATCCATGCAGATTAAGTAAACTATTAGAAAATGAATTCAGTATTCTTTTAAGTATCTGTCAATGACTTTTAAAGCTTTTTTATGTAAGAGAAGAGAGGAGAAAATGACACGGATGAGACAGGTATGGGAGATAAAAAGAATAAAAGCGGTAGTAGAAGGTAGCAATATTCAATTGCCGTTTTTATAGTAAAATTAGCGATGGATCGTAAATTTGCACCCAAAAAATTATGGAATGAATTTACTCATTTCCATTTGTTTGGGACACAAACAACTTGTGATTGTCCAGATGTACAAATATCTTTCAGCAATTGTTCATTTACGCTCACGGAATGCTATATCATTCTTGTGCCTTGCATTGAATTTACTACATTGTAATTGCACAATTAAGCAATGTTTTTGCCGCTCAAACAATTTTTAGAAATACATTATTAAACAATTTGAGTTTGCATATTCAGTGGCGAAATGGCATTTTATGAATGCCGCGAAATCTTACACATGTGCAAAATAAATATCAAATTGTTGACAGCATCTTATTTTTATTTACTCAATTTAATCATATTATCAGTCCTTACTGCAACCACCACACAAATATTTCGGGCATCAAAGAATTGACAAACGAGTTTTAGATACACAAATTATTAAAGCTCTACTATTGGTGTAACAAGGTCTAAATCGCATAAGAACATGTGAATAATTTAATCATAAGCACAGCGGCATCTTATATAAACGCATCAAATTAGTTTGTCGCAATTGAAACCAAAAAATAAACCAATACCCATTCGATTTCCGTTTATACTTTCTTTTGTGTATAAGATGTCTGGTTAGACTTTAATACAATAGTAATTTTGACATCTTAAGCGGAAGAGACACTTTGCATCTTAGTGAGTTGCGTCCTTCATTTAACTTCAAAACCCATAACCAAAATTAACGATATGTATTGTATTTCTTGTTTTAAAGTACTTTATTAAAATAAGATTGTTTGAGACAGCATTAATTGATTACGTTCATATTACCAGTAAATCACCGGAACCCGTCAGATCTCCGAAGTTAAGCCTGGTCAAGCTTGAAGAGTACTGAAGTGGGTGACCATTCGGGAAAATCAAGTAACGTAATCTTTTGGCAAATGTTGCGCTATCTTTTTAGCAAAAAAAATTTAAATTTTCTTTTTTTCTAATTCATAAACGTCAGTACAGCAAACAATACAACATAAACAGTGATATGTAGCATAACATAGTGGACTTAGATTTAGCAAAAGTTTTAAAGACTATAATCGTACAAATCACTCTTCAGCCATTATGTGTATATGCTAAGAAAGCATTTAGTTTAATAACGAGAAAAATGATAATCTTATTTTCGGTCAAATTAATGCCCTTAAAACTAAAGAACGATATGTTAGACAATAAAATGTGCTTTTTATGCCGCAATAAGCTAAACTATCCCAGATTACTGATTAGAATCTGAGTGACAAGAAACATTTTTTGTG
>MINK01007059.1:0-13236 GCA_001735545.1 Phormia regina
AATTTAAAGTAAATTTCGAAAAAATAAATTTTATTTATAAAAAAATATTTAATTATATTTCCCTGTGTACCGACAAATTTAAAAAAGTAATGTTTTTAGCACTAACATTTAAGGCTCAACTACATAGAATACTTTCGCTTCAACTGCGACTGACAGCTGCAGTAAAATACATGTATTTTTATGGAACGGAACCAAATCAGCACGCCAAACATTTGCGTGAACTACTTCAAAGATGAAACATTTTCAATCTTTGAAGTGCCGAAGTACTACAATACATTTTATCGGTTGATTTACTAATATTTTTTTTTTTTTTTTCGATAAGTCAAACATTTTAATTTGCAATTAATTTTTCCAACTAAGAATGTAATTTAATTTATATAATTTTATATTTTATTATATAACATTTTTATATCAAAATAATGTAACGATTAGGTTAATATCATTTATGCGTCTGTCAGTCAGTCACAGTTGAAGCGAAAGTATTCTATGTAGTTAGGCTTTTAAACATTTAACATCTAAAGGGCCAACCAGTGAACTTTTTAACGCAACGTAGAATGAAGAAAAGTAGCGTGAAACATTTTAGGCAACTAGTCAACAAAAGTAAGCGTATCTTTGGTTATTTTGCAAGCAAAAAAAGTTCAGGGTTGTCAAAAGGCTACGTAAAAATCTAATTTCAATAGATTTCTGCGATACGCTACCTAGAATTTTTTTGTCAATGGCTACAAACACACGTTTGCATAAGACGGGTTGAAAAAGCTGATTGTGATACGATGCATTTTTGTTCACTGGTTGGGTCTTAACGCTGCAAAATATTTATCTAGCCTTAAGAGAGCTGCCACACGTTTTATGATAAAGATCTGACATTAATGCGATTTGCAAAGGAAAGAATTAGCAAAATGTTGTTATTAATAATGTTGCAATTTTTAGAACCTGAAAAAAGTTTTAATTTTCTTTAAATTAAATTTATATTTGTCCTATGTTAAAAACATTAAAAAAGCCAATCCTGTAAAAAAAGTGTTAAGAGCAGCAGTCAATTTAACATAAAAACGTCCAACCCAGTAAAATACACCTCTAACATTAAAAGAGCTGTCAAATGTCTCAGATTTCAATCAAGTATTATTAAGGAAAATTTTAGCTTAATGTAAATTTTCAATATATTTTTATTAAAAATGTGTATTCGTTATTAAAAATATGTGATTTTCAGTGTAAAATATATAAAGCTGGACAAAGAACAATTTCTAAATATATAAAACCAAAATCTCAAGAATAAGTTTTTTTATTTTTTCAAAATTTTCCCATAGGGTTATTTGTCTTAGATATAAAATTAGACAAAACTTAAAGAAAATGTTCGTGTCCAAAATATATGAAATTTTGAAAATATATTATATTAGGTCTGAGATGACACAAATGTTATAAATAAAAATTTTCAAATCTTTAATTCTATTATTTAAATTCATTTTTGTTAAAAAATAATAGTTTTCAGCAATTAAACACTTCTAACTTTAAACTGTAGCTATTGCTATAGCATTTTTTATAAAACTGCCAGCGTTATTGATGGAAAAATTGACCAAAATTTTATTTTAAAAATTTAAATGCAAATTTTAACAATTTTAATTTCTTTTTGTGAAAATAGTAACGGTATTCCTCTTAAAATTTTGCAACACTTGCAATTTTGCATCCTTGACTTGAGAAACCAATTTAAAAATAATTGTATAATGTTACCAAAATAAAAAAGTAAAACCTTTTCCTAAGATACTGAAAAAGTCATTTCAAAACTTTTATTATTTATAAAATTTATGTTAATCAGTTGATATTTTTCTTTTTCTATTATTAAATCAATTCTATTTTTTAATTGTTATTGTTAAATTCAAAGCAGCATTTTTTACGTTGAATTTAATTTCATCAGTGGTGTTTTTCAGTCTAGAGTTGAATTTTTAGTACTGTTTACACATATTTCCAGAGTGGCAGCATTATAAAAATTGTTTTCATTCTGTTAATTTTGCTGATAGTTGAGCAAAACATTTTTCTTTCTTTTCTACTTTGCAAGGATCTTACATTTTCTGAAAAAAAACGCCTTAAGTAATTCTAAACTAATAATAAATTTAATTCTCCTAAAGACTACTGCGCTAAAAACAATACTGCCAGATGATTTACCGGGACTTTTAGTGTTAACAAAACAAGCGCTGACATATAGTTTAAAGAGACATTTTGCTTTATCCTTTTAATTTAATTATTAATTTTTGTTTTAACAATAAACAACTTTTTTAGGTTGTTCTAAAATATTTACGTTTAAGAAAATATTTTCCCCATTAATTAAGTTTGAAAAAAATACTTTACTCGTCAAGGTAACCTTCTCAGAAATAAAATCCAAAAGAAAAAAACAAAAACAATCAAACTTTAAACAACTTATACAGTTTAACTCCAAAAAAAAAAGATCATTTAAGTAGTCACAGTTGGAACTTAAACGTTAAAAAATCTCTGTTACTTTATTTCTTATTGATAAATGAAAAGAAACATAAAGACAAACTTTTTGAAAGCAGTTGCAATTTAAAATTATTACAATAATGCATAAAATAACAAGAAGAAAAAAATATCGCCCTGTTTATTGAATATATTGTGTTTAACACAAACAAAAAATAATAAAATATGGCAATTTTCTTTTTTTCTTGATTTTTTTTTTTTCATAATAATGCATTTCACCATAAAAAACAATTTCCCACAGTATTGGTTTAATGTTTTTTCTTTTCTTTTTTTTAATTTTAGTAAACTTTTGCAACATGTTGTTGTTGTTTTATTTGTTGTTTTTGGTTCCTTTCAATAAATAAACAAATAGAGGTGTTTAACATTACGCCACTTACCTTCTGGACACTTGCACTCATATGTTAAACCAGTTGATCGACATGTGCCACCATTTTGACATGGTGATGGCGAACATGGTACATATTTTGATTCACAATTTTTACCAGTATAACCAGCAGGACACATGCATCTGTAAAAAAAAGTGTAGAAAAGAAAAAAATTAATTGTTAAAAAAATGCAAAATATTGTTTATTATTTTTTTTTTATATTAAACTTTCATAAAATTCATTTCATCATAATAAAAATTGAGGGAAATTATGAAAGATGGAAAATGAGAGGGGCGATAATAAATAATGATTATCAATTAAAATTTAATGGTTTAAATTTGTTAATAATTGGAAAATTAATTGAAAATTTGTTTATAGGATTTAAAAAAAATATTCTTCTTTTTTAAATTCATTTAATCGTAAAAAAAACTTTTCAAATTTTATATTTTAAATTCTTTACTAAAATCTCTTACATAACCTAAGTTTTATATAAAGTTTTTAAACATTATATAATTAATCGTTTCATAATTAAAAAAAAATAGCTAATTTTTATTTTAATATTTTAACTAATTTATATATTTTTTATTTAAAAATACTGAAATCTGTTAATTATTTTCAAATTAAAATCTTTATCAAAATGGCTTGAGGACAAAAATAAAAAACTTTCACACACTAATATACATATTTCAAGCTGCTCTTAAAACCTTGTAGTTATACATATTTAATTATTAAAATATATATAAAAAAAAACTTCTTCATACTTTAGATTAATACTAACAAAGATCATTAAATACTCATATATCATTAATAATTCTTTTTTTTTCTTTAATTTTTTGGATTTGTTTCTTTCTTCAAAATTAAAGTGTTGCCAATCATATTAAAAATACACCGTTCACATATACAACAAAAAAATTTACATTTATTTACTTTTGTTTTTGTAGTATTTTCTTAAAATATTAATTTCATTATATATTTTTTTTTTATTTACTTTTGTTTTTGTAGTATTTTCTTAAAATATTAATTTCATTATATATTTTTTTTTAGTTTTACGATATAATGATAAAGTTTATAAACCCCTGAACTAATAATTTTCTAATTCCCTATCTAATAATTATCACAACATGATGATAAATAACATAAAAAAAACTTAAGCTACATAAACTTCAAAATAAAACCTGATTTTGTTTGAGCTAGACAAAATCTACTTCGTCCGTTAGCTAGACAGATGAATGGTGATGGGAAATGTAAAATATGATTATTTGATTATTGTAAATAACATGAACACACATAAAAACAAAGGAATATATGTAGATAACAAAATAAATAAACAGTTAGAAACAAATTAATAGAATAAATAAAAATAATTTTTAAAATAGAAATGATCACTTTAAAATAATGTCATTTATATAATAAAACAATAATGTCCAAATTAATAAACGAAAGTTCAATTTTGGACGATAATACAATGGAGCTTAATTTGGAATCTATTTCAAATGTCGAGCTTAGCTGCAATTTTTCTTTAGTTATTGTAAAATTATCTATAAATATATCTTAATATCTCTCAATCGCTTGGACTTTGTGGCTTTTGAATGTTATGAAATAAATTAAAAAAAAAAAAAACTAAAGTTTACTGTAAAACAAATAAATTGCTTTTTGTTTTATTTCTCTTATAAGAACTATATGTGGCAACTCCATAATATGCCAGACAAGATGCCAGTTAGTTACTACATTAAATTCACCACATAGAGTTGCCAGTTAATTTTAGCTTGAATATAAAATAAACAAAACATTGTCATCATATTTGAATTTAAATTTACTTCCTTAAGTAAAACTTAAAAGCCTTAAAAAAATCTTGCTAATATTATTTTGCTCTTAACTGTTATGTCTAGTAAATTTAAAACATTAACTTTATGATTTTATGATCATAGTAGGCATGTAAATATTAATAAATTTTTAATTTGTAACAAAATAAAAAATTAACTTTCATATGTAAAAACATAAACCATAAAGTTTTAAATTTAATAGATTTAATTATAAAATCAACTTGATGTCATTCCCTTTCATTTTTGGAATAAAAAAAAAAGAAATAAGAGGAGATTAAATAAAATAATATGAATAAAATCACTGAACAGTCTTCTTAAGTGTAGGAACACAATTGTTGCGTTTAATTGTATATAAATATTGTTTAAAAAAATCTATGAAATGAAACAACTTAAATGAATTGTTAAGCCTTTTAAATTTAACTTCATGGTCCTTCTTTTTGAATTTAAATTGATTTTCTACCAGATACTAGATGGTTTAAGGTCGCGAAATATTATATTAATAATTTATGTCTTATTAAAAATTCACCAGATTTTAATTGTAATAATTTTAAGTAAATTGTTAATTTAAATTCGGCTTTTTGAATTTATTTTTGTCAAGAAATAGTAAATTCCAATTCCACTAAATGCAACTCTAACCTACAAAGTGCTGCCAGATTTTAACATTGAAATCTGTGTATATTACAACAAGGCAAATATATAAAAGTTAAAGCAGTTCTACAAAGACAACAATACGGCGAATTCAATACATTTTTTATACACAAATTGTATAGTCTAAAATTGACTGCCAGATTTTAACTTTTGTCTTGATAAAAATATGTCTAGTGTACAGTGAAGTCACTGACAAATTTAAGATAAGATGCGTAAATTTTTTATTATATAATTTATAATATATATCAGTTCTAAATAACAAACAATACGGCGAATTCAATAAATACACGAAATTGTACACATCAGCGGATATAACAAAAGTTTCAACTTTGACAGCTCTAAAGACCCAAAAAGTAATATTTGTTTACTCGTATCGCAATCAGCTGCTTCAACCTGTCTTAGATTTTTACGTAGCTACGTGATTTTTTAACAAATCTATAATATAAGTTCTTCGCAAAATTACCAATGAATGTTCAAAACATATGATAATTTTACTTTTGTTGAATGGTTGCTCAATATGTTTTATTTTATTTTTTAGAGTTGATTGAGTGCTCAATTGATTGAGCACTCATTTCAGCTCAGCTCACTATAATGAACTACTTCGCTCTTTTAGTTCAATAGCTCATTTACTCAGAATGACATTTCTTTTTACTTCAGCTCAATTTATTTTAATATTCTCATTTGTTCATTCAAAATAATATTATATTTTTAAATTTATTCATCTTTTATTATTAATAAATTAAAATTATTTTTCGAATTATTAAATAGAAAAACATAATGTCAATGAATACCATTCATGACACAAAATAGCAGTAAAGAAATTGAGAAGTTATGTACATATACATATGTATGTGAAAGAAATGAAACATGTATTACAGAAACAGCTCAGTACTGAGCTAAAAACGCTCAAAAACCGAGCCGCTCATTTAGTTCAATAGAATGAATCGTTCAAATGAACTAGGTCGTTCATGAACTACACAACTCTATTATTTTTCTTTATTCTACGTTGCGTCGAAAATTTGACTGATTGGGCATTTAGTTTTTCGCGATTTTTATTCTTCGCGTTTTTTTACACTTCTTCATCATTTTCTGTTCATAACATTTTGACATTATGTGCAGTTAGTTTTAAACTAACAAAGTACAAGGAAGTGTTATTTTTGTAGATGTGTGGCCACTTTCTAACTAAACTATGACAATAATTTTACATGTATGTACAAGGCGAATTCAAGCACGTGACCTTGTATAATTAGAATATTATTATTATTTTTTTCATTATTATTATTGTTCTTAAAATTGTCAAACTCCATGTATAAATTTATTAATTTGTCGTATTATTGTTTTTGTAGAACTACTGCCACCTGATTTATTTCGCCATATGTATGTACTATGTTTGACATTTGATAATTATATCATATCAGCTCAGCTCTCATCATCACATTTGTTTAGATTTGCCTTGACATAAACCTTAATAAATCACATAAAATCTTATGTTCGTAAAATATATCTTGAGTTGGGAATATTATTAAAACAAGTAAATGGAATATGAAATATGTATGTCTATAAATATTTATATTTTAATATACATATGTATATATATTCTAAAATGTCAACAGTCTACCATTAAAATCCCTTATTTAATTATGCTACTGTTTAATAAATTTACAATTTTATATAGTGATCAATAAAATCGCAAACACACACTCCAACAACATATTATTGATACACAGACGTCAACAACTAAGAAACGACGACAATGGCAATGACATACAGTAAATGAAAGAATTAGTAAATATAACAAACAAATTTGTTTGTCTTGACATTTATATATTTGTTATTATGAGAAAAAGTATAGCAAAAAAACTAAATAAATTAAATAAAGATAAGATTTAAAAGTAAAATTTATGTGTAATTTATGTATATTTTTAAACAAATTAAATATGCAAATTTTCGTTTGTTTTTGTTACTTGTGGCGATTGGTTTTTGTTGCTATTTTTGCAGCAAAGATAACGCGACGATACAACCAGCCAACACTTTTTTTCTGCCTTCTAACATGTGTATTTTAACACCCAACCTAAAGTTATACAGAAATTTTACAAATTTATTTGTATGTACATATGTTCATATGTATGTATATGAAACTAAAGCGCTCTAACGAAAAACCAAAAAAGCCACCGGAAACGGTTTAAGAAACAAAAAAGAAAAAAAAAACAAATCAAATTTGAAATGTGTTGATGTGTTATTTATGTAACCGTAACTTAATGCTGCATGTTTGATCATGTCTAAATGGTTAAATAAACATGGATTTAATCAAAGCTTAAATAAATTTTATTTGTTGCTATTGTTTCTTTTTTTTTTTTGGATTTCAAATGTGGTTTTGTGGATGAATCAATATTTTTTTGTTAAAAAAATTTTGTATAAAAAGCTATTTTTTGTCTTTATTCTTTTAGTTAATTTATTTGAATTTTTTGATTTATTTAAAATGTTTTATTTATTTTAATTAGTTGTTCACAATAAAATTTAAATATATAAATAAATAAACTTTTTTTTTCTTTTTGGTTGTCGATAATTTTTTAAACAAAAAGCTTTACGTGTGTGGATCATAAATTAGTTGATCATTTTTTTGTTTTGGTATTGTGTTGTCAATTTGTTAAACATTCATGAATTTTCAAATTCAATAAAATATAACGAATTTGTATATTTTCTATTCATATGCAAATATTATTTAATAAAAAAAGACGATAAACAAATATATTGTGTATAGCAAAAGTCAAGATAAATCGTTTTTAAATAGCCATTAATTACATAAAATTCTTTGATCTTTTTTATCTGTTTCTTATTAAGTTAAAAAAAAAAACGAAATGATTTAATAAGTAGTTCCTTTAAAAAAAGTGGTTTCTAGTATTTCAAAACAGAGGGGTAGTTTTTGAAGGGGGTTTTTTTAATATTTAAATACTTACTGATAGGATCCATGAGTGTTAAGGCAGGTACCGCCATGTTTACAAGGATTATTATTACATTCTTCAACGTCATCTATACAGGTGTTGCCTTTAAATCCTGTGGGGCATATACATTTGTAACTAGTGCCACCAGATACCGAAGTACAGGTGCCACCATTACGACAAGGTGATGTGGCGCAAATATTTTTGGTTTCACAGTGTTTTCCTAAAAAACAAACAGGGAATAATATTTTTAATTCACTTTAAAGTTTAACTTAAAAATCTTTAGCAGATCATAAAGGCGAATTAAAACAGGTGACCTTTTTTTGTGCTTAGAATTGTCAAAATCCAAATAAATGAATTCGCCGTATTATTATTATTATTATTACTGTTATAGTTATTATTATTCTTATTATTTTAGTAGAACTGCTGTCACCTGTTTCATTTCGGTAGAGTTGCCTTATTATTATTTTTTTTTTTTTTAAATTATAATCGAGTACAAATTTTTTTTAAATAATTTAAATTATTATTCCTTTATTATTAACGATATAAACAGAAAACGGATTTCTTTATTTTAATTTAAAAGTAATTTACTTCAAATTTGGAAATTATTAAAAATAGTTAAATTTAATTGAATTATAAATCTGGCAGCTTTTCAGATTAGTAAGTAAGCATACATGACAATATTATGTATTATTTGGAGTTGCCATACTTTATCTTTTTAAGAGATAATAAAATAGCTTTACAAGATTTTGGGAACTTAAAAGGATTTTGTTTTAAATACAAAACCTTTAATATTCTTTAAAATTTTAAATATTTAATAAAATTTTTTATAAAAGCGGGAAAACTTTATTTTAATTTTTAAAAATTTAAAGCTTAGTCCAATCAATCAATTTTAGAATATGGCAAGTTTTTAGAACACAAAGCATTGATTAACTTGAGAATAACTCCAAAATATGAAAGTATATCTGTTGCCGGATTCGTAGGCGATCAGAAACATGGGAAAATGTACTGGATATTGATAAATAATGCTTCTAATAAAAGTAAATAAAATAATAATAATTCACAATAAACAATTTGTTTATTATTAGTTAATTTTTTTATTATGAAATAATATGAAAGTATTTGATACCCTCTATTCCCCATATTCGTATGCTGCTATAAAATGGGAATATGTAAATTCATTTAAAATAAATTCATTCACAATTAATGCATTCACAATAAACAACAAATTTGTTATTAAAAAGACCCTAAATTTATTAGTACTCTTAATATTATTCTCACAAATTCTTATTAATTTATTTTTTACTTTTTCTTTTGATCTTTAAAATATTTACCTGTATAACCATTAACACAAGCACATGTATAATCCTCCAAAGTTTTCAAATTACAAGTGCCACCATGATGACAAGGCGATGAATCACAGGCATTTGGTACTTTAATTTCACACAATGATTCCGTATAACCAATAGGGCAAATACAAGAAATACCCAAACGATCATTACGATAAGAAACCTGACAAGTACCGCCATTTTGACAACGTCCAGGACCGGTAAGACAAGGATTGGGATATTCACAATAATCGCCAACAAATTTTGAACTGCAACTGTAAATATAAAAAATAAATATATTAATAAAACAGGATAATAAAAAACATTAAATACTATTAAAGTAATAAAATACAACTTCAACTTTCTTTTTAATACAAATCCCCACGCATCAATATTTTAAAGAAGATTTCTCATATAAAAGTTTTAATTTAATAATTGACATTCTGTGCAGCAACTTATAACAAAAATGAAAAAATAATACAAAAGAAGGCAATAAAAAAATAAATTAAATTAATAAAATAACATAAAAAATAATCGAGGAAACATGTTGGTATGTTGAACATTATTGGTCCATTACAGAAAATATTATATATACAGGTGGCTCTTGATAAACAGGCTTTACAAAATTTTTAAAAATTTTAATAAATAAAATAAAATATTTTATATTTATTTAAAATTTAAAAACCAACTTTCTACTTAAATTTTTTAAATTCAATTTCTTTTAAAATATATTTTTTTTTTCTGAAAATTTTTTTGACAAACTGTCTAAATATCTAAAGAAATGACAAATTTTTAATAACTATTCAGTGAATCAGTTACTTGTTGTCGGTTAGTTATTTTTTTTTGCAAAAATATTTCTTTTCAATTACAAAACCTCAAGAAAATTGAAAAAAAAAATGTTTATGTATATTGTACTGATGTATAGACTAGCTCTCCTGAGAAAACATCATCAACGCTAATTATAAAACGTTTTGGTATGATTTCCTCGGAACTAGTAACAAACAACATTAAACCAACCAACCAACCAACGAACCACTCACTCACTTATTTCACTCTGCTACTAACTTACAACTACGCATTTTATATGCCACAGAAAATTGTATGCGTGCAACATATACGGTCTACAAAAAATCTCCACTTTTGTAATTTTAAAACATTGTGCAAAATTAAATATTTTTACTCCTTTTAAGTAAAAATGTTACAGTAGCAGCAAATCATCATCATCATCAACAGCAGCCAGCAATATCAACCTCAACCTCACCATCATCATCGTCATCATCCTCAATGTCTTCACAGCGAGATCTTCTTAAAGCAAACGCTGAAATTGGATGCTAATGTAACGTGGGTTTATAGACAAGTTTTCAAAAAGGCTACATACATACATACAAACGTTGATACTTATATATGTTGCATGCCATTCCTTGTTTAGTTATAGACAAGTTAAGAAAAAATAAATAAAAGCAAAACATGAATCACAAAAAGATCCGCTCACAAAGTTTATAATGTTAGATCTTTTAAATGAATAAATATATATTTAATACGCTCATAGAAATTAAATTAGTTGTATCAGAAGAAATACTTTATAAATAAATAATAAATAAATTCCTTGTAATTAAAAACAAATATGTATGGCATCCCTTTATTACAAAGTTGACATTAAAGAGTAATAATAAGAGACGAAAAGTAATTGTCAAAAACCTAAGTCGTT
The DNA here is from genome assembly GCA_001735545.1 of Phormia regina. Classification (NCBI taxonomy): domain Eukaryota; kingdom Metazoa; phylum Arthropoda; class Insecta; order Diptera; family Calliphoridae; genus Phormia; species Phormia regina. The sequence goes on from MINK01007059.1 coordinate 11,293, forward strand.
TGTCAAAAACCTAAGTCGTTTGTCAAAAACCTAAGTCGTTTGTCAAAAACCTAACTCATGCAACAAAAAAATGTAATGAAATATATTTTGTTGTTGCCAATAGAAAATAAAAACACATTTTTGTTTACAAAACAACAATTTTGTTTAATTAACAAACGAGAATTTAGTCTCTATATGTTACTCTATGCTTGACATTTGAATTATTACACAAGGCAACAAAATGAAAAATATGTTGTAGGCTTGAATAAACACTATACAATTTTGAGGTATTGTGGTTCTAATAGTACAAATAGGATCCAAATTTTAAATTCTATGGAGAGTTTTTTTTTATTTTAAATTAAATTATATTTTTTTCAAATGTTTTTCCACATAAAAAAATTTAGAAAAAATTATATTTACATAACCTTTAATCCCTTTACATTTTGCGTTTAAATCGGCTCGGCATTTGTAGAGTTATAATAAAAAAATGAAACAAAAAATATTTTCTTTCGTTTTTAAATCATTAAAAATCGAAAACGGCATAAACTGTTCAGATCAGTGAAAAAATGTTATATTCGTCTTGGCCAAATCGATCATCAACTTTTTTAAATTTGTCATTATATCGGAGGTGGGAAGTTGGATAACCACGTCCAATTTTTGTTTCCGAATTAACATTGATCTTTGAACTATTTGTACAAAATTTCGATGGCATTTCACCTTATATGGGAGATGGGCGGTAAAGTAGGAGGACCACGCCCATTTTAGTTTCCAAGTTTATATTGATCCGCAAACTATTAATACAAAAGTTCGCTTTCGTACATGGTTTGGATCCAGAAATAAATACCAGAAAAGTATAAAACGTACCCTGTGTTTCTAGTTCTTAGCCCATAATATTTTTATTTATTAACCGATTTTGATCATTTTCAATACCAAACAAACCTTATATATGATAAATTTTCCTGCCAAATTTCGTCGCCCTACCTTTTTCCGTTCGAGACCTATCCTGCTTTCAACAGACGGACATAACTAGATCGAGTCAGAATCTAACCAGGATTCATATAAGACAAAATAATTATACCCCCATCATCATCACAAAGATGGGGGTATATTGATCTGCAAAGATTATTATTAATGTAGTGAAGCTCCATATAATGTGAATCACAAAGATGGGTGTTATCAAATAGACGGAATATTAAGTTTTTAAGGGAATTCTTAAAGAAAATTTCAAATTTGTAACAAACAAAATTAACATTTTTGTAAAAATTAGAAAACGTTAAAAAACAAGGAATTTTACATTATCTTGGCATCACTGAATAGTATTTATATAGAGGACATAGTATAATTAGAAGGTATACTCGTAAGAACAGCTGTTTTACATTTTTTTCATCGACGCACCTCGCATTACTGTCAAGTTGTTTTTGTATTCCTATGTAAATTTTTTTCGTGAGCATTTTACTATTCCTCTCATTTATTATTCTCTCATTTTCTGTTCATATCATTTTGACATTGTGAGGAGTAGTTTTACACTAACAAAATACAAGGAATTGTTGTTTTTGTAGATGTGCGAGTACTTTGTAATTATACTATGGATTTAAAACTGCGTAAAATACATGAATTTATAATTCAGTGGTGTCACTTTATCGTTTTTTGTTTTTACTTTAATAAAAAATAACCGTATAAAATTTCAAAGTAATTAAGATTTAAACTATTATTTTGAGTAAAAATATATATGTTGTAATAATTTACGTAACTATTATTAATTCCAATATGGTTATCAGAACTTCTATCAACAAAGTAAATATAAAATATATTTTTTAAGCACTTAAATTTTTTATTATATTAGCAACACTGTTTCTGTTTTGTGGTTGATAAAAATAGAATTCGACTGCAGCGGCAAAAGCAGTCGAGTGGTCGTGTAGCTGTGCTGTCGTCAAAAGAATCGTCTTCATATAAACGTGTGTATTT